>JABCJY010001357.1:0-21011 GCA_013184415.1 Fusarium concolor
ATGAAGCTGTCATGCTAAACCACAAGATTACTGTGGATCAGAACGCTATGGACCGTCCCGACGGAACGAGACGACTTTGAGACATTCAAAAATGAAATGGATGGAGGGAGAGCAAGAAATGCATTTGGTTGTTATACGAGAAGCTGTCTTAGACATCAATCTACCTCCTTTCCAAGGGCACTCCAGCCAGAGTGGATCACGATGCAAATGCTGCAACATTGTCTTCAACAACGACAGGAATGATACCGAGAGACACGGCAATATCTCTAGCATGTCTTCAGCGGCTTTCAGCTGGGTAAGGTATAGGGATGACTTTCTAATCGATTCTAGGGAGCGGAAACTGCCAGTTACGGCTCTACACTGCACTTTGTGATAGCCTCCCTTGCTTTGGCGTTTGCATGCAACAGGACAGCCAGATCACCACTTCGTATATACACGCCCATACCCGATACTCTGGGAAAAGCCAAACTCGGTTCAAGCTTCTTCCAAGAATAGGGTTAAGAAGAAAAAACTCTTTCTGTATATTTTCCGCCCGCGAACCTGGAAATCATCTTTCGCCTCCATCTCGTCATGTCCAGCTCGTCGGAACCGGGGGGGCGTGAGCGTAAATTCATCGTCTCGGCACAGTAGGTACAGTATCTGGCCGAAAACGAACGTGAAAGAGCGGTCGAGAGAGGACTGGAATGTAGATGACGTTCGCTGCCGAGAGGGAACGGGGAGAAGGGTCCCGATGTACGGGAATGGCCTCGGAGGTTCCGTGAACGGGCAGCGAGATTAGAGCGGAAAACGGACGGAAGCACGTGAGCCGAGATCTTTTTCCCTTTTTGAGTTTGATCTTGGTGGTGACAGTGATTGAAGAAAGAAGGAGTTGATCGAGTGTGACTTCCCGTTTCCGGAGGACGGGACGTCACGGGATGACGGACGGACGGACGGTTGGTTCCATTTCGCAACGGGAAGGACCTCTTGCTCCTATCTTGGAAACTCGGAAAAGGCAACAGCACAAGTGTAGCTGCCAGCTGAAAACCAAAGCCAAATCCAGAACCAGAACCAGAACCAGAATCAATCCCCACGGCTTTATCCGTTCTCGGCCATTGATTGATTTCTCTATCTCCATCTTCGTAACAAGACCGAACCTCGCCCCTCTTCGACAACCCGGAGTTACCGTCTTGAGGATGAGCTTCCCCTCTTCTTTCTACATCCGGCTGAAAAGATCCGTATCAGCCGCGGACATTGCGGAGATGACGAGGCGGTAACGGGATCGAGAGGGAGAGCCGAAGTTGCGTGCGGACGTTACGAGAAGCATTGTCTGGAACGAACGACCTTGACGCCACGGCTTGTATTGTCGTTTACGGATATCTGGGGTATCAAATTCTGGACTCGACTAGCCCGAGAGTTCAAGCGAAAGAGTTGTCTGCCTCTGGTATCTTTGCGTGGACGGACCGATCCTGCTTTGTCGGTTGCCCAGCTGTCCGAGATCTTCGCTTTCTTCCTGGCACAATCAACAGCTGGGAGACTCGCTACTAGCTTGCCCAAGAACCAACGAGTTGCCTTAACAGAAAATCACCAGATATCTTTTGTTCAGGGCCAGTAACCCAAAACGAGCACGTCTGGTGGCACCTTGGCCTGAAACAATGACCACTGGATTTCCAGTGTTGTTGTTTTCAAAACGTGTGCTGACTCGAAGACAAGGTGCCTGAAGGCAGACTCCAAGGTCAAATTCCTCTTGTTGAACAACAGACTCGCCACAAAAACGACGATCAGAAAGGAACTCACCCATGTAAGACCTGTTCAAAGGACCAAATAGTTTTGGCTTTGGCAGTTGGGGTAGTGGAGCGTTTGATAAACAATACCTCGACTCGATTCAGGAGACCGGCTCGACGGCGATCGATTATTATAATCATACAAAGGGGAAAGAAGCACTGGATCAGTCGCAAGTTAGAAGCCTACCAAAGTCTGGTACTGGCTGCTACGGCGTTCAATGTTCTCTTCCATCTTGAGATTATCTTGGGAAGACCCGAGAACATGATCCATATAGGAAAGCTAGGCATCTTGGCTGCTGGGCCCTCTGCATTGAGCAATGCAATTGAACTGCCTGTTTCTTCGTCACCATGGATAGTGCTCTCGCTTTGCGATTATTCCCGGCTACCAAGAGTATCCAATGAGTGTTGGCTTTGATCTTGGCTATCGAGTTTGCCGTTAGGTTATGGTTATACATGATACGATTGCAGAGCAAAAGCCTTGGCTTTATGCCACAGCTGGCTGCTGGATATATTCCTCGCAGAGATGGTTGAATGTTACCAAACTGCTGCTTCATTGTTGAAGCTGGTAAAGGGAACACTGGCCCAAAAGCCTTGGTGATTTTGCTTGCTGTTGATCGAGTTAAAGGAATACTTGGATAAGCACGAACCAATGCCAGCTATCCAATACCCCTCCAACCAGTGTTACCACATCTCATATACCTTCAATGAGTTCAATATCGAACCCGGTGCTGTGCAGTTTGCGAATCATGGTTGGGACGAACAACCTACGAGTTCCGTTAGCAAGGCTGACCGGGAAGAAGTCTTCATGTCGAGAAACTCTTTGTTTACCATCGTCAACATCTTTCGGTCGATGTGCTGCTTCTGTTTCTTTGTTTGATTCTTCTGGCTCGTTATTGGACCCTTGCTAGTCGGCCAAAGTCACTGCAGGCCCTCGAGTCAACCATTTGGTTCCCTGTAACCTGCATTCGCCGGCCCAGAACCTCGGTGGTTGATATGAGACCTTGGACCTCACCATGCTCTCGATATGACGCCCGTGTTTGATCGTATTCTGGTTCCCACTTTGGTACGCCTCGCTTGAGCGATACTCGTCGCCTTAAGGGGCTAATGCGGCCGGGCCGGAGAACCGGGGGGGACACGACAGGGCACTCCACACTGTGTAAGCAAGAAAGAGGCCTCCTGGTCTTGTTCTATACAATAAGAAACTGGCCAGACTCTGTTTTGCTTTCATGGGATTGGTTGCTATGCAGAGTCGAGGGATTTTGGTCTATAGACCCATGAAGCATCATGATATGTCGAGATGGGGTTTGTTGACCGAAGAGAAGGGACGGGAAGGCCCGCGCGGGTAAGAAGGGATCGAACCAACACACGACAGGGGTCGTCTGTCTCTAGGGCCATCCGAATATGAGATGGAGCACGGTTGCACTAACTTTGGCTCTAGAGAATTGGTGTGGATGGACTGTTGTTGCAATTTCACCGCCATCAAGGCCGAAATGAAGGTGTACGGAATTATTGGGCGTATAGTTCAAGCTCGCCGCGGCATCACAGGCTATTGCTCTGGTTTCCTCTCACAGCGGTTGGACTGGATACGATGCATACGAAAGCAGCCTTGAAATGGAAATGAGTTGAGACACTAGAGTCCCTGAGAGATTCATTGGCTTAGTGACTGAGCGAGTGGCCCATAGATAACTTGGAAATAGTCTAAGATCTATTTTTTGTCCATCGATTGTTCAGATTCATGGCCTTCGCCGAGGGATTTGGCTCATGAGTAAGAACCTAGTCGACACCTCTGGAAAGTCTCGATTTAATATGGAAACTTACGAGGTTTGACAAAGTCTTTGAATCTATGACGAATTGACAAATATCGGTGTGCCTATTGCACAAACAAGAGACATATCTTCATCGGCAATCCATGGAGGACATAATGAAGATTCAGCTGAAGCCTGATTTAGCCTGCAGCAAGCATTCAGGCACCAAAGAAGTCCCATTTCTTTGTTGTGTTTTTAAGAGTATATATCTGTAGAATAATGGCAGAGGATAGAGGACGTACAGCGCATTGTCTATTTGTAGTTGCGCAGCTGTCAAGTGCTAGAGACACCATCAATTGTGATGTCTGAAGCCGCAAACTTCATGGCATCAAACTATCTTTAAATAGACAACACTGCCAAAATATGGACGTCTTGAATTCAATTGCATTTGACCTGGGTCAATTACGATACTTAGAGTCATAAGGACGACGACCACGTCAGGTTTCTCGTGAAGATGGGAATGCTACAAGACATCTTCACAGCACAACAACATCGATACTATCCATTATAGCGAATGAATATGTTTGCCCAACTATTTGAAAAGTTATATGTAACGAAAGAGACTGGTCTTAACAATGACTCTGTTGGATATACTGGCTATGAACTTGCTGGAAAGGCAGACAGATCCAAGATGCATAACCGAAGCAACGGAATGGTTAAACCCTCGTGTTAAAGTAAAAGAAGCGTATTCGTATGATATCACACTCAAGAGCCAAGAGATATTGGCCAACACCCCTTTCGGTTGGCTAGTCTGCCACTGACTTGAGCTACCATATTCTCACCACTGTTACAGAACGAGGCCTGATGTCCTGTTAACAGTAGACAAGACAATGACCAGCCTTCAGAGAAACAAGAGAGCACATCTTGGTACATGTCGGATCGGAGATTATCAGGTGATGCTCGACTCTATCGTCTCAGTGGCTGACTGGATAGACGTTGAGGCTGCTTGATGAAGGTTGCGTGGCTGAAGAGGAGAGAGGAAGGTGCCAAGAGTGCCGAAAAACAACGTGTTGCCCATAACAGTACTGTTTCTACAATCTGCTGTGTACTTTATATAAGAACCTGGGGAAGATTATGGTGGCCTTTACTACCTAACTAGGAATAGGAACGCCCAGGCAAAGGCTGTTTGTCCTACAGGCAGAACAAATTGTATAGCTCAGATGAAACGCCATAACGATTGACCACCGTTGGGGGATATGGTACATTAAATACGTATATATTATATGTATTATGTTTGGTGGTTTATGATCATAAGGTCATTTCCTCGTTATTTTCTCTCAACGTCTCGGCTGAGGAGACGCATCTTGGTGCAATATTATATCATGGCCACCTTGGCCATACAACCATGTCGGCTTGTTGGCCGAGATCACTGATCAACATGTTGGTGGCGACCATCGTGATGTCTTCAAAGGCTTGGACTCCCTCCACGGCTTGTATTCTCTACGCAGACTTCCTCACGCACTGCAACATTGCCGCTCCTGGTATCTCGATCGAGGACGAAGCACCTTTCGGCGTAGATACCCATCTCGTTCCTCCGTCTCCACACGTCGCCCAGTCTTCGGACCATCACTCGCTTCCAACCTCCAACATTGAGAACAATACGCTTCCAAGGAGTCTGTGAACCGAAGCGCTGCTTCTCTTGTACGAGCAATTGGAAGGTTTGCATCGCAGCCTCATAATCGCGGTCGATTCCGGGAGATACCTCTTCCAGGGGGTGGATAATGGTCTGGACGTGTAAGGTGAGGGTGTGCACAGCTGGGAAGGCGCATATGGCGCGGAGAAAGGCAGCGGGGTCACAGAGTCTTGTGTCCAGGTCAAGTTCAAGTGTGTGGACAAACTTCAGTTGCCGAGCCAGCTGGGATAGGTCGGCAGGCGCCAGGGTTGGGCATTTTTGGTCATCCTCGGAAAACCCAACATGATCTCTGAGCCGCAGCACTTGTAGCGAATTTCGGTGTGCTGCGATAGACTCTATTTGAAAGAGTCGGGTGTGGCAAGTGATGTTCAGAGCCTCGAGTGCCTTGATGTGGTCCTTCACCAACAAGTTTAATCCAATAGTGGCATCTTCTCTCTTATCGGATAGATGGGCGCTGTAGTCTTCCACATGGAGTGTATGTAACGCGGAGAAGTCCTGGAAAGACACCGAGCGCAGGAAGTTGAAGATGGGCACAGAAACCAACTCGAGCGACTGTATCTTAGAGAAGTCCCAGTGTTTCCTAACATCCTCAACTGTATGCTGCCAATCGTATGATCGCAGCATCAAGTCGAGAATAGATGGCATTTTCTCTCCGGGAGAGAAATTGAAACATGTGCCTTGGCCGCGATCTTCGTAGCGTAGTGTCTTTAGTTGTTTAGCTTGGACAAGTATCTGCTTTAGAGAGTTGAGTCGTGTTGACAGAACTGGGGTCGGATTGGCAAGCTTCAACGATGCCAAGAATTCGGCCGGAATAGATCGTGTAAATGTATCTAGCGGATTACCTTGATAGTCTCGCCGTAGGGGAAGGTCGTCGATGTATAGTTGAGTATCGTTTGAGTTGCAATTACGCAAGCGGCGGAGATCTGAAGGCAACCATAGGCCCGTGGTAGGAATCTTACCATCTATATATCGCCATCTATTGTCCGAACTTATCAGCGAGAGAATTTTGAGATTGAGGGCGGGTATCACTACCGGACAGATTTCAATCTCTTGATGCAGGATAGCAGGTTGTTAATTCTTGTTGGATCCAAATTACTTCGTATAATGACATGATTTGTGAAGTAGGAGATGTGCCGGAAAACATTGGGATATTGTCGTTCAGCATCCGATGCGACAAGAGATTCGTTTAAGGTCAGGAGTCGGTAGGCGATGGGTGTAGCTATGGCGTCGAACCTCTTTGAGACTAGACGCACGGATGTGAGGGTTGGCAAGTCAATGTCCCGAAGCTAAAAGTGTCTTTAGTATTGGGCACCTTTAAGAATGTTGTCTTGTCCTGTCGTGACATACCTGTTCAAACACAAGAGCAAGTAACTCTGAACTAAGGCGATTCAAGGATAGACTCGGGGTCTTGAACGAAGTGTCCATGCAATAGGAAGCGACAGAGGATCTGGGTGAGAGGCAAGACCGAGCTGGCGGTACAGAGTATGATAGCGTAACGGAGGGTGAATGAACCAATAGCTCGGTTATAGAGAGCATGGTAAAGTGCGAGGCGAGGCTCCAAGTAAATGAGCCAAAGAATATGTTTGACGAGAGAGAAATCGTTTCGGAATTGCGGATTATAAGAAGTGATGGATGGGACGCTGCTTCGTCTATGTATAAGTCGACCAGCTAAGATGATGTCCCGGTAATGAGCACCGGGTGTAAACTCAACTTTTTGTTTGATGACACTAGACTAGTTGAGGCGAAAGTAACGAAGGATGGGGGACGGTAAGCCTCATGCGGGCTGGGAGTCAACGAAGGTAAACCTCGGTCGACATGGAGGGATGGACCATCAACGCGGTTCCAGCAAGACGGAACCATAGCAGGGTTGATTACCAGGATGTAAAATAAAGGCGGGAGGGGTGGAATGATATCCACCGGAATTATGTGTGTATGGACATGTCTTTTGCCCATGAAGAGATTCATGCGTGAGCGAAGTACATTGGCCAGCAATGGATTCAAGAACTGTAGAGACGTGACCAAATCGGAATTGAGAGAGACAGGGAGAGAAGGTGACCATGTCACAGAAAAAGAGGAAAGGCCAGACAAAGGTTGAAGCTTGGACTATCTCGAGACAATTGAGTGACCAAAGAGTCAAACGTCGAACCGATGGATGTGTGGAGATGGCTGAGCCGCCGACGCGATTAAGATCGGGGATCCCTTGTGGGGAGAGAAAAGCAAAGAAATAAAACAAGACACAAAGTGCGGACGAAGAATAAACAAGGGTTCTAATCCGAGTTAGGGAGGTGACAGATCAGAGCCAGTCCAGGTCATGCCAGTTGCTGCTATGACTTTGAACAGAAGAAGCTAATGAGATCGGACGAATAGTGGGTAAAGAGCAGAGACATGGTGTGTAAAACGACATCAGGTACAGAGCAGGGAAGAGATTTGTGTGATAGTACGCATAAGGCATCGTTTCTGCGAGAGTGGTAGAGAGGTACTGGATGTTGATCGAAATTTGATGGCAGTTGACACATCGTCACGCCCTGGAGCGTTCAAGCCAGGATAGCCATGCCATGGCGGCTTTAGCCGTCTGTTGAGCGGGGGCCTGGATTAAGAAATAAGTTCAGCATGACGGATGGCTGTATGTATGTATCTCGTGTCAAGTCAAGTCGAGTCAAGCCGAGGTGAGCCAAGATGGGAGAAACAAAAGAGGCGTACGCAGTACTGTAGCGTGCGCGAGCGCGTGCGGTTCGATCCATAATTGTAGATAGCGTAAGCTTCATCTCAGCAAATTGGAGATCGCAACCCATCTAATGGCATGGCATGGCCTGGCATGGCCTGTGACATCTATGCTTTGTGTGGGCGCCTCCCGACCGATCCCATCCATTGTCATACAGAGAAGTGAAAGTCAAGGTCTAATAATGCTCTCGCAAGAGTTCCCCGAATCGGGAAATGGGTCGACCCAACTGGAGGGAACGGTCGCCCCTCATCGTGTCTCTGTGGAGCCAATCGTTGAATGGTCGGTGGGGAGACGGGGAACTTGGACGATCAATCGCATTCTTTCGAGACCCTTGTTTGGCTGTCAATATTGATTCCTTTGTATGTTTTTAGTCTTTCAAGGGTCGACGGGATCTTGGCCGAAGCGCTAGCACGGGAAACATGGCAGGAAGCTTTGTTGTTGTCGTTGTTATTGAGGCTTGAAGACATGAGGCTTTGTTGGTTGTAGATTTAGCCTCTTGACTGGTTCAATGTCGAAGCAAGCATTTCCTTTTTAGGGCATGACACTGGGTCCCAATGGCTTGGCTTTGCTGGCGCCCTAGCGACCCTGGACCCCGGCTGTTAGCTGCCATCAGATGCAATGCAAGTTGTCGGTTCGAGGTTGAGAATTTCTTACTGGCAGCTGTCATGTGAGACCTTCCCATGTTTTGTTTAGGTACCTGCCCGGGCACCTACCTAGGCAAGGTAGGTGCTGTGCCTTCCTTGCAATTCAGATTTGTGCTGCGTTGTCTGTTCTGGAAGGAAGCATGGGTTTTTGACAGCCGGTTGCTTGATTGCTTTTTCTCGTGTATTTTTTTTTTTTCCCGTTGACTATAACAAGCCCCTGTCAATTAATGTCCGGTGAAGCTTCATTTTAGCATCATCCCTTCAACTGACCTGTCGCATCTTATCCCTGAGTTTGTTTGGTGATCTCCTGAGGTTTTGTCGTCTGCTTACTATCTATGGACGATTTACGATCGCTCTTCATCCCCCGGGGACTTGCCAATCTTGAATTGCTTGCTTTTCGGTGACACACTTTCCGATCATCCCTGTCACGTTTCGTCGACTTCCAACCGCAACTCTACGACAGCATGGAACGTTATGTTCCTACATCTTGTGTCTCCCCAAAAGGCGGGGGCATAACAGGCCACAACCGGATGCTGAAGCCGTGGAACAGAGTGTCAAAGGAAGGCCTGGCCCTAATCTCAAGCATCGCTCACCTCATCATCTGCATAATCGACTCGACACAGCTCGCTGATGCAGTGCAACCCAATAATACAACGCCCATTCCCCTCCGGTTCATGTTAAAGATCAGCAATATGATCTGATGACGGTAAGAAGGCCTTGCCCCTCTCAATTCTTCACGCGGTGACGATTGTGATAGACGGCGCATACATACATCTTGTCTCGTTGTTAAGCTACAGGCCGCAAACCCACGAACTGCAATACATATGTGGAAGTTAATCAGACATGGGCTTGAGCATGGATTCTGTGTGGGTTGGTCGTCGTGAAATGCGACTGGTTCGGTAGACGCAGCTCAAGGTTACATTGGCTAATAAACTTAGTCGCTGTGCCCGGAACGGTAACCACGACATCCTGCCATTCCCAGTCAGCGATCCCGGGGTTTCTACTCTTGGTACCGCGTATGTAGTGAGATTCAGTGCTTCAGGATACGCTCTTTCAACTGTTTCAACTATTCAACGTTGCACCGTGTCGTTTCAATGTGTTTCTGCTCAAGATCAACAACTAGTATTGGATGAACTGCCTGGTGTCTGACATCTCTTCTGTCTCGGCTCAGTCTGTCCTACCTCATCCGCAACACGGAGACCTTGACCACGCTGTCGAGTCCGAGACTCGAGTCCCGAGACCTGAGACCCGCATCTGCAGTGAACCCTAGAAGGATATGCATGACTCTTCATCTGATTGTCCAACATCGATATTTGCTGTCAGTAGATCCCAAGGCTCCGACCTGGTGGATGGTGGGCCACGCAGCGATCGTGAACGTAACCACACTTGCTATCAACCAACTCCGAACCGATTGAGGGGAACGTGGCACTATTGGATACGGTACCTACTGCGTACGTACTTGGGTTTGGTGGCATGGCTTTGGGCATCTAGAGTATCACAAACCTTTCAACGCCGAGGATGCTTGGGGCTGAAACCTGTACCGTTTCTTTGTCTTCTTGATAGCAACAGGTCCCAAAGACATATCATTTCGACCATCAACAAGGACAACGGTATAATTCCTACCTCAACTTCAAAAACTGACCAGAACATAATACCGAGAACGAGTTTTCCGAAGGGCTGAGAAGGGGTATAGCTGCCCTTGCTTTAACACAATTAACGATATAATAGGTACAACACAACAGAGAACGCTATGGGAATCTGCCTTTTCGCCGCGCCAGCCTATTTCATGCATGTACGATAACACAATAACGGCGATCCAAAAAAAAAAAAAAAAAACACTGTCCCACCTTTCCAACAACAAAGGCGTCCGTCTCCCCTCAGGCCTGGGGTTACTCGGTCCGGGCCGTCCATATCTCCAGTCAAAGCAACGCGCACAACTGATTCTAATAAATCCAGTAGACTGGGACGCCAGTTTTTGAAAGAGCGGCCATGATGCAAATCTCTTTATTCCTCGGCATTCCCTTTAGTACCGGTATATAGGCTCCTTGCTCTTAGGTGGTGGGCCGCTGGGCGCATCGTAGATGTCGTCGTCGTCTGAGACTTCATTGAGACGCTGTTGTGCGGGGGGCTGAGCTGATGGGGTCGAGGTTCCGGCGCCGTGCATGTGGACCTTACCAATAGCACTGTCTTGACGGCCTAGATAACTTTCTGTCGGCTTGAAGCCAGGGTGGAAGGGCTCGAATGCAAGGCGCTCGTGTTCGGAATATTGGTTCGCAGAGTTGGAGGGGGCCTGCGCTGCTGAAGAACTGCCTGGCTGAGGGTCCGCGAAGGGATTCTCAGCAGGCTCCTCGTAAGGTCGGCTCGAGCTTCCCTCGCCAGCCTTGGGCGGAGGGCCAGGAGGTGGCGAGTAAGAATGTGCCTCTTTACCCTTGCCAGAGCCTGATGAGGATGCATTATTAGAGTAATGGTTGGTACCATTGGTCTCGAATTGAGACTCAGGCTGCTGCTGAGCTTGGGGCTGGGGAGTCACACTGGGTGACTGCGAATCGGTACGTTCGTAAAGCCCCAACTGCTTCCTAGCACTAAGGACAGCTCGCTTATGCTGGTTGAGCGCAGTTTGCAGTTGCTCGTTAGTGTCGATGAGATTCTCCATCGTGTCGTTATCGGGAGTGGGATTCTCAGACGTCATATAGCCTTGAATGCTGCGTGAGGCGCTCGAGCATCGGTCGGCAAACTCCTTGATGAGTTCATTGTCGAGAATCTCGCCGGGAGGTGTGTTCATGACAACCTGCTCAAGGAGCTTGGCTGATGTTCGTGCTTCTTCGAGTCGGCTGGCCAACTCAATGGGGTCAGGCAAGCGCTTGTTTGTGTGATGTCTCGCAAAGTAGTTTTGAGAGTGTGGGTTTGGAGGAGGGGTGTTATAACCGCCCGGCGACATCATCATCTGTTGCTGTGGTGGTCCCTGTGACAGTTCGTGTTAGTCTAAGTCGCCTCGGGATTTGAATCTTGTGGTCATACGCCATTGTTCTTGTAAGCCTGTTCCTTCTCTTTTTGCCACATAGAGATGAGCAAAGTCAAGTTCTCGTCATACGCCTTGGTGTGTTGGAAGTCGTCGAGCGTTTCCATAAGGATCTGGTGTACGCTGGGGTCTCGAAGGGCCTTGAGGAGCCCTCGCACAGTATCGACGAACTTTTGGTCTAGGTTTCGCGTAAAAGTCGAGCCGGGGTTATCGGTCAAGATGCGTAAGAGCATGATTGCATTGTACTGCCATGATGGTTTTGAGAAGTATTCTTTGGACAGATATTTGCGGATTAGGCGCGCGCATTCAGCGGCAGCGGCCGGGGAGGATTCAGCGGCGTCGACGATAGGAGGAAGAAAGAGGACTTCGTCTTGCTGTTTTGAAAAAGCGCAGGAGGTTAGCTGGAGTGCAATGGATGGGCCCGCCCACGACGAGAAATTCTTACCTTGGATTTTCCTCCAGATTCGCAAAATGCTTTCTAGGATCTGGTCAGCGGCGGCCAGACGATATGGACGGATTCGCAGGATGGATTGCGCGGTAATTCAGGGACATACCACGCTGTTGTGAGCTGTAGCCTCGGGACTTCCGGCGGG
Source organism: Fusarium concolor (assembly GCA_013184415.1). Classification (NCBI taxonomy): domain Eukaryota; kingdom Fungi; phylum Ascomycota; class Sordariomycetes; order Hypocreales; family Nectriaceae; genus Fusarium; species Fusarium concolor. The sequence continues at coordinate 12,177 of JABCJY010001357.1, forward strand.
TGTCGTCCCTGATGGTGATGCTCCGGAGGGTCCGTCGGATGCCCCTGTGAATTGTCAGCGCTGTCATGTCCGTCCTCTTTGTTTTGCGCTGCTTCAAGGCAGAGGAGTTCGTGGGGCTGCGCGCGCATGAGGATACGTACGATTTGACACATTGCTGGCCTTCCTTCGGATGCTACCAAGCATCTTGCTCATCCCAAGAGTCTTGCCTTTCATGGACTTCATGGCTGTGTTGGGGTTCGCGCCACAGCGGGCGGCTCTTCGGATGGAGTAGTTGGGGGTGTTTCTTCAAACAGGAGGCGACAGTTGCCTAGACTTGTAGCGATGTTTGGTAATGAGAAACAAGCCGAGGAGTTGTTGAAGTGAAGCTGGGAGAAAAAAAGATCGAGGGAAATTAAGGCTCAAACGGGAAGGCGCCGAGGATCCAATGCTACTATCACTACCTACCTATCACTGTTTCAGAAGTGAATGGTGATGTTGGTTGGTAGTTGGTACGTTTCTGCCTCAGAGCTGACGATGATGGAGCGAGCGTCGAATGATTGGCGCCGTTGTCTGGGAGTCGCCAGGGCCTTGATCCTTTGAATGGTGGAGATGACCAGAGATACTGTAGGTAGGTAGGTAGAAGAGCTTGCAGCAGAGAATATGACAAAGCAATAAGTGATAAATTTATCGCAATGTTTTCTTTTGGCTCGTCTGTCCTTGTATCATTCGTGTCTCTTGTCCTTCTGCTGATGCCGGTGCCGATACTCAAAACTTCGGAGTTGTTAAGGGTCCGTGATGCGCCGTCCGCTAATACCGCCTCGTGCGTCACCCACTCTCAGGGCTGCTTGCTAGGTACCTTGGGGATTTGCAGGGTCCTACAAGGTCGAAAGGGAGCAAACAAAGTCGAAACACGAGAGAAGAAAACGGAAATTTATCAATTCATGCGTCAACTCAAAGCTTGAACCTCATCAACTACCTACTCCCTAATTATGAGGGAAAGCGGCCGCCGTTGCACAGCCTCAGCACTCTACGCAATCAACCCCTCTCTATCACCGCCGTACACATGACATTAGCATTCGCGTCTTGGCTTAACTCTGGGCTTTGTCATGAATCATGACGGACATTTCTCACCAATATCTTTGCTATGTAAGGTAAGAGGTGGACAAAACGCGTGGCATTTTACATACAGAGGACATATTAAAAGGTCAAAATCCCCGCTATACATAAACTCCACAGCGGGAGTCGTTGAAGGATGGAGAGATAGTGCTCTTTTGTGTTAGACGGGCACCATCTAACAAAGTATAAGGATGTGTCAAACTATTAAGCTTGTTGATAATACGTAAGCTCATTTATACAGATCATGCTTGCGTTAAGAATCTCACCATCAGACACATAGGTACCCCTAGTATATGGTGCTGCACGCTATTTCTGTTTTGATGGATTACTTTTATTCATATTTATTATGGGTTTAGCATGCATTTTGATGCTGCTGAAACCTTTGTCCTGCTATTGCAAGTGCATGGATATTGCATTGCAGCCTAGTGCTTTGTGTGGTTTAGGATTATAATTATGCCAAGGGTACTCAAGTGAAATTTTTAGATACCTCTTATGATGATAAAAGCCATTCGATTCCTAGACTTTGGGGATTTTCTTCTTTTATAATACCTATCTATCTATAATTATGCAAAGTGTTAAACCAGGTACCTATTGCATACCTATGCTTTGAAGCTGACAGGGATCCATCCTACTGTGTCCGTTAAATTGCAGAGAACTTGAAGTCGTCCAAGTCCGACAGATCCTCAATCCTCGTCACCCTCTCGGCAGTTTTCGTTTCGCTGGCGAGTAAGCATCTGATAAGCAACACCATTTGATGTCATCCCATCATGCTCCCATGACACACTTTCAGGGTCAAATTCGTGTCTGTTCTTCATTATCTATCACAGTCCGGTTCTTGACCACTATGCAAAGGCTCCATAACAAAGGCAACTTGCTGGTCATCGTCTCTTGGCGCTAGCTACTACCCACCCTCCGCCTCCTAGTCTTCGTCATCGCCCTCGTCGTCCGAATCATCTTCCGAATCCGGTGACATGTCCTCCACGATGAGGTTTCCTGATCTCCCAATCTTCTCTCCCATCGTCACCGCAGTGCTAGGTTCGTACACCATTCTGGGGAGGATCGAGGCGATTCGGAACTTGTACTCGTGCTCGTACTCTTCCGGCTTATCACCGTCCGCTGCACCGTCCTCTTGAAGAAGACTGTAGCACTCCACAAAGGCATACATGTCTTCAAGTGAGGCGTCTTGGGGAAATCGCCGTACAATTCGGCCGATACCTGACTCCTCGGGCATCTTGAGTGCGACTCGTACCACGTTCTTATCGCTAGTTGGTGGTTCAGGAACAATAGTTTTAGCTCTCCATGCCTTCCACTGTTTGCGCTTCTCTTCGAGTCTTTGTGCTGCGTCGGCTTCTTCCAGGGCGCGCTTCTCTGCTTCTGCCGCGGCCGCTGCTGCCTCCCTCTTCTGTCGTGCGCGTTCTCGGTCAATAGCCAGGGATCGCTCGTAGGCCGAGTCTTGCTCAGTTCGTAGATTTCTAGTCACTTCCTGAGCTGTTCGCTCTGCTCGTACTCCATCAAGATCCGCACCGTACTTCTCGATGGCGGCTCGAAGTTCTGATAGGTAGGTGGCTGGTGGCATAGGCCCGACAAGTCGCTTGACAATTCCCATGCGGGTGCTGCCCTCCTTTGGTGTCAGGCAAACCAGTGCTGAGAAAGGAAACTTGGTGCAGATATACTCCTGGGCCACCTGGTATGCTTCAGAATCTAACACGTTGCCGCCCCAAAGAATAATGTTGTTGGAGGGATCCTTAATGAATTCGACCACTTCTGGTGACAATAGAGTCTCCTTGACGAAAGACTCGGTGTCGTCATGCTCAGGTGACATCAACACCACAAGCATGAACTTGAGGTCTTTCTTAGCTTGGTCATGCGCCTGAGCGACACCGCCCTCAAAGAAGGGTAATTCGTTTTCTCCATACTCTTCTTCGAATTCGCGCTTGAACCTAGAAGCTGTATCTCGAGGCATGAGAGGTCGACGGCCATTAGTGCCCCTAAAGCCAGTTGATATCCGACTCGTAACAGCTCGTGGTCGGACCGATGCGGGTAAAAAGGATAACGCATAGATCAAAGTCCGGAATAGAGTCGAAGCAGCTCTCCACCCTAAGCTAAATGGCGTAAGAAGTAGACCCAGCAGCCATGGTGTTCGATTCGTGACAGGGTTCTGGGGTACGATTCTCGGGGCTAGATCAGTGCGCTGTCGTGGCGAAGCTCGAGAAGAACGAGCTGCTGAAGTAAAAAGGCTTTCTTGTAGGTTCTCGTGTCGGGCTGTCGCTCGGGGTATTTCTTGCTGTGCTGCAGCTATTGGGTCGGCAGTTTCGCCGTCGAAGAACTTGGCGATTGCGATCTATGAATCCATCGTCAGGGCCTTTGAAATTGACAACAGAAGCGGGTTTCTCACCTGAACATTCCATTCCGAGCGTCGAAGAAGTGGAATAGCCTCATTAATCTCTTGGTTGGTGACTTGTGTGTATTGATTAAGAGCTTCTTGCTGACTAGAGGACAGTTGTCCCAAGTCAACTTCGCCGTCAGCCATACTGCTAATCTATATCATCCACTCTCCTCCTCCAATGCGATTACAATGGGAGCTGCCTTTCAGTCGGATTCCAAGCAGGGGAAAAGGCTCGAGGTTTATGTTGTATAGAAGTAGGTTGGATGTGGTCTACGTTTCGGTTATTGCGGTGACCCCACGCTCTTTGTACGTAAGAACCAATGCCGTGAGGATTCGGAATTAAGCTCATAAACTTGATGAACTTTGACTTCGGACGAGTGAAAGTATTAAAGGGTTTGTAAGAAATTTTGAAAATTTTTGACAAGTTAATCCCTGGGCTTGAACCTCATGGTCAAAGAACCTCGTGAACGTGATACCAATAGAAGAGAGCTAAGAATGAGGTTGACGAATGATGGCATCAAGCGCGTCAGAGCTAAAGTGGGCGGGCTTGCTTATCGCAGACAGATTAAACCCGTTTTGGGGTGGGCTATTCTTCGGGATATTGATATTGGTTGAATTCTTGGAACAAGGAGCTGGCTCTCAGGCAGGTTGGCGTCATGCCGCGGGGAGAATTATATGTATCTTTCCATACAAATTCTAAAGGGGGATACCACCTATTAAGCGCGATGCTGTTTGTGTTGTGCTGTCTGTGCTGGACTCTTGCGACAGCCCAGAATGGCTCGTTCACCTAAAGGTATTGTTGATGGTCCTCCACCAAAACTGCCCCCCCACCGCCCACATCCACACTTATCTTATCCTATCCAACCACTCGTTCAACTCCTCCATACCTAACCTTACCTTACCTTACCTTACCTTACCTTACCTTACCTCTCCTCCTCCCGGCCTCGCGAGACTCTGCTTGCTTGCGCTTCAAGAGGCGACAGCCTGCGCCTTAACACGGTTGTTGGCTTCTCGCGCTTTTACTACCTACCGTTCAAGCCGGTCAGCTACTGAACCCCGCCGTCCGTCTCGTTCCTCCATGGGCGGCCAGTCGCCTCGATCAATTGAACAATGGGAAATGCTTGCCAGAGTCAAGTAGGTGCTGTCTTTGTCAGTATTCAGCCTGGGTCCTGTGGGCATTGTTATCTATACAAGACCGTAATTCTCCATCAGCAGCCTACTGACCTACCGTTGTTCCAGACGTCGTAAACTCGGCCAAGGGGGCTGCATTATCGTCAACACTATATATTACTAACCATGGCGACATCGCGATATCAACCGGCCGATCTACGACGCCAAGTCGGGTCCCCGAGGCCCAAGGGACGCGGTTCGTTTGCCCTGCTCTTCCGTTTCGATATCAACACACCCCGCCATCATGTCAAGTCAATTCAAGCCCAACATGAACGCTGACCTGGGCACTCTCAGAGAATAAAGATACATTATGCCGAAACGTACTTATTTATGGCCATTGCCGATATGAAGACCAAGGCTGTGCCTTCAGCCATGACCAGAACAAGAACAACTCCAATTCAGACTTGTAGGTTACCTAATGTTGTTGTTGTTGCTGGTACTTTGTTATTTTTACCTCTATACCTATTATGCGAAAGCTCGCCGTGTCCAACCAAATCCAATCCGACTTCGCTTGGCTATAGGTTACACACTCCAGCCAGGGGCCCTCCTTGCCACTGCCCATGATTGATGAATTGGTGGACTTATTGGTGAGGGGCTTCCAAGCATCACGGCAACTTCTGCTGTCTGTAGATGCTTCATAGCTGCCGTTGGAAGGGTCCAATGTCGCCTGACTTCTCCGATCATCGGCCGATACTTCCCTATCACTGATAATTTACCCTGCCAACCTCACTTTTGAGTTTCTCCAAAAACATAAACTCATCCACTTATCAACCTACGATATACTCCATGACTATTCGTTATTCACGCACTCTCTTCATCATACTTAAGTCCGGTTTCAAAGAACAAAGAATCCATCTTCGCTATCCAGCAACGGACGTTGCGTTGCAAAATGGCTGACGAAAATTACTACAGATCCAAGAAAGCGCTTAACGTCGAATCACCGGCTTTTACGCCTGCTGGCGTTGCAAGTAAAAAACCTACCTTCTCTTCACAAGCTGCGAGCGCTCCCGCTTTTACACCACGTGGCTTAGGCTGTACGAACCCTCTCAATGCTGTCCTCTTTGTGATTCTAACAAGACCTTCATAAAGCGGCCACCCCTGTTGGTCCCCAAGATGGCGACAACAGCCCCTTCAACCCTGCAGCTATCCGCGAATTTACCCCAAACTTTGACATGAACAACACGGTGAGACAGCATCGCTTCCAATACCGAGCCACTTGGCTGATGAGACAGGCTACTGCTGCGAATGGTTCCGCCCAAGACGCCGGAATCTCTTACGACCCTTTCACTGTACCTGGCGTGAACCAGGGCCTACCTACTCCTCAGTTCAATCCTTACGCAGAAGACCCTGGGGCCCTCGGTGCACATGGACCGAGCTACTTCCCAGCGCAAAGTGCGTTCGCTAATATCGTTCAGCCGCTTCAACACCACTTGTACTTCCCAGAGGGGCCCCGTAGAGAGGATTTGATGCCATATCATCGCGTACCACACGACTTTTTCTTGCCTGAAAAGGAACGCATAGAGATTGTCAACAAGCTTGAAGCGACTGGTCAAGTTCTTCCTAACTCCCAGTTACCACAACTCGACCATTACCACAACTTGGTTCCTCTGGACACGACACATCGAAAGAATGCCAATACATTCGGCTACCCGAGTTGGGTCTACAAAGCTACGGCCAACAAGTCAGGCCACACTTATTGTCTCAGGCGGTTAGAAGGTTATCGGCTCACTAACGAAAACGCCATCAGACTTGTCAAAGACTGGCGACGCATCAACAATGGCAATGTTGTCTCTGTTCTTGATGCATTTACGACCCGCGCCTTTGGAGACAGCTCACTCGTCTTCGTCCAGAATTATTTTGCCCTATCCAAGACACTTGTTGAGGTTCACTTGACACCAAGCACTACCCATGGTAGTCGCTTCCAGTCTAAAACGCCCATTCCCGAGAACGTTCTCTGGGGCTACATCTCGCAGATTGCCAATGCACTCCAAGCTATTCATTCGGCAAATTTGGCAGCACGATGTATCGATCCCAGCAAGATTATATTGACGGATAAGAATCGCATCCGTCTCAGTGCATGCGCGATCCTTGATGTTGTTCAATATGATGCTCATCGATCAATCCAGGATCTTCAGCAGGAAGACTTCATCCAATTTGGCCGGTTGCTGCTCTGCTTGACAACCAACACACTACCAATTCACCTTTCTAATTTAAATGGGTCTATGGAACAGATGTCTCGGGTGTACTCGGTGGAGCTGAGAGACACTATCATATGGCTTCTCACGCCCCAGCAAGCGCCAGCGCAGAAAGGCATCGAGGAATTTGTACGTGGAATAGCCGGCCGCATCACGGCGACATTCGACCAGGATCTCCAGGCCTTAGACAAGATGCGTGCCGACATTATGCGGGAGGTTGAAAATGGGAGGGCTGCCAGACTGATGATGAAGCTCGCGACCATCAACGAACGCGGCGAATTTGATGGTGACAGAGCATGGTCCGAGAATGGCGAGCGTTATATGCTCAAACTCTTTCGAGACTACGCTTTCCATCAAGTGGACAGCAACGGAAACCCAGTCCTGGACATGGGACACATGCTCCGATGTATGAGCAAGCTAGATGTAGGAACGGAGGAAAGGATTTGCCTCACGAGCCGAGACGAACAGACAAACTTCCTCGTCAGCTACAAGGAGCTAAAAAAGATGCTGGCGAACTCATATGGCGAGCTTGTAAAGGCAAGCAAGTCAGGTCGAGGCTTTTAGACTCAGCGGAAACCAAAACATGGCCATCGAGTGCCAGACAGGCCAGGCTCCTATCGAGTGTCAGAACACAGCTTACAGGAAGTGTCTAAACCCGATCTGAATGTCGTGCCAGAAAGCTCGCGGGGAATGGATAAACCAGAAGACCACTTATATACACTGTCGGACTTATTTCGAAAGTCAGAACACGACTCACAGGAAATTGATGAATCAGAGCACGACTCAGAGGAAGTGCCAACACTCGACTCGCGGGAAATTGAAGAATCAGAACACGACGTGGAAACCCAGCCCATTCCGGCAAGGGTTTTGAGAGGGAAGAAATGGCGGACCAAATTTCACAAGTTCAGCGATTTTTGAGGGCATTCCTCTACAGACAAACAATGCTTTGAGAGCTCTCAGCGTTGCCAGAGCGTTTCAGGCCCTTTCTTATATCATTCGGCGCGTATCTGGACATTGGAAGCAACCTGATATATCAGGATTGGTGTGCCATGGTTGGTTATGTTTAGACTGTTTACATGTCCAAAATCTGTGTTGGGGCGGAAGGAGAGCGAGTTGAGATATAGCGAGACACAAGTAGCTTATTTGCTTTTAACATGATATATTGCCTTGATTCGGGACAATTCTATGAGGTGGTCATTTACGTGATGATTACACGATTGAAGCCAGTGGATTTGTACAATGGAGGTTTTCTTTGCCCATGCATACACAATCCAAAATGCCACACCAGTAGATGGCAGGGTAAGAGAATCGCTTGGTTCTTGGGGTTAATCCAGCCTTCACACGGCCGTAAATATGGTGACTGACTCCAGGTCAGGCGCTTGTTCTTTGCCATCATCATAATATTCGTTTCCAGCTTGATAGAGATTGTTTCTTCAGTCGTCCTCGGCTTGCACGAAAGGGTTGGCGATCTCTTCGCTGCCATCGACAGGGCTGACTAGGACGAGGAGGGTGCCTCGAACAACTACGAGGCCAAGGGATCGGGTCGATTCGTTGCCTTCGTCGTCTATAAATCATATTAGCTATAAACATACATAGTGTATGAAGGGGGCGTATATATCATATTCGCGCGTCGTACCTCGAACAACCTCGTGTACATCATCAAGAACCAGGTTCATGAGAGCATCATAGCCTTTCAACATGCCCTTGACTGCGCCAGACGCTAGTTAGACTCTTTAAAGCTCCACGTGCAATTGAACCAAGAAATACCTTCACGGCCACCGTTGAACTTGACAGTGATCTGCTTGTCCATATACTTGCCCAAGTCGAGAATGTTCTCCTTCTTGGGCCTCTCGCGCTCCTGCTGCGCGCCTCCCGCACCTCCTCCTCGACCGCCTCCGCGTCCACCACGGGGATGCGATCCTTGGCCGCGGCCGCCTCGGTGTGAGGGTCTATCGGACATGGCGTAGCTTGAGGGGGGCTGGGTTGGGG
>JABCJY010001358.1:0-18774 GCA_013184415.1 Fusarium concolor
CTCTGCTCTGCTCTGCTCTGCTGTTGCTCTTGCTGAGGGCGTGGGAGGTGAGGGGCAGGGGCATTGGTAATAGCTGTGACTATTTATCTCGACTGAAGCTCACCTTAGATAAAGTGTTTATGTATGAAATGCAATTGAGGCCAGCAGAACCGGTCTGGATGGCAAATGAGGATGAGAGCGATAGAGGATATGGAATGAAGATGGAAGAGAAGAGAGGGAAAAGCATGGCCAGAGGAGGGGAGCACAAGGTGTTTATGAATGGTTTCTGGAAACCAGAGGAAATCTGTCGATCCAGTCAAAGCCAGAGCCAAAAGTCAAAGCTTCCTCCTCAAATGGGAAGCCCAGCCCAGTCAACGGCCGACACGAGAGAGGGATGGGATGTACGTAGTCTCCATCTCCCGTCTTGTCTGTCTGCACGATCTTCCATGTCCCTCTCACCAAAAATTACCTACAAGGTGGGGTCGGATTGACCTTGGAGGGGTGAAAATGATCTCACAATCTCACCCTGGGCCAATTCAACCAGAGGCAGGGTCCAAGTCCAGGTCCATTCTCCCCTGGTCTGGTCTCAGGTTCCACTTTACGAGGCTTCACAATCGCCTAGATCCAGCCATCCCACCTCGTCAGAAGCCACCTCAATGGTTCATCACTCACCTTGAGATCCATTGACACTTACATTACAGTAAACGACCGACAAGAGAACACCCCAGGGTCCCAGCAAGGGTCATGGGCTCTAGGCCGTTATGGATGTCGAGCATTACTGTACCTATGATAGATTGACATTCGCATTGGATCATTGCTAGCGATCTGAAAAAAAAAATCACCTTTTGCCGCCTTAGCATTCCATATTTCACGCCCGCCGACGCAGCGCCGCACCGAGACCGAGAGGAGAGGTGAGGAGAGAAATCACAATCAGTACGATGACAAGCACTGCCCACCACAAACACCACCGTTTTATGTCTTCATGCACATCTGTTGCTCTGCAATGCTGCCGTGCATAGCATCATCTCCACGTATAGTAGTCTATTACATACAGCTTTATCTAGACTCACGTCTCGCTCCCGTTGATTTCCGGCACCGCATGCCCGTCGTCCGCCGCATCGCTGCCCCAGACTCGCCGTGCCGGCTCGAGGATGTCTTCCGGTTGGACAATCCCCGTCCCGATCGGAAGCCAAGTTAACGAGGTGCAACGAGAAACAAGACGAGCCTCCGCAGTCCCGGAAGGCTGCATGTTTACATGGTGCATGGCGGCAAGGTTTGTCCAGTAGTGTAATTGAATAGTGGCTATTGCATTGTCTTGCTTCCAGGCTAGACCATGCTTCTGCTTCATACGGGCAGAAGCTATTCCTACCAGACCGTCTCTGAAGCGTTGTGCTGCGCTCAATTGTCGGTCAAGGCTCCAGAGTCGGTCGATGAAGGTTGATATGTTCTGATAGACATGGATACAGATGGAGTGATCTGAGTCCGTGCCTATTAGCAATCTCATGAGAAACTGCAGCCAACAAGAGACCTGAGCCATCCCACCCCCCTCGCATCTGGGTGGAAAATTGACGTCTGAATGCTTGTAAGGCCGAAGACGTGGTTTGATACTGGAGAACGCGATATTGCCGCCGCGTATCAAACATGATCTGACTTCGCTGGAACTGTTAGTGGTTACAATTAGCCCGAAACAATCATGCGTTGTTGGCCCGTGGGTATTGGTGGGTATCCACGAAGCGACAAATCGATTCATCTCAATGTTTTATCGTTATCGACATGCTATGACAGCCTCCCATTCTGACAGAGTAACCCTTGTTCACATAATTCAAGATCATAATGCTGCCCACCCGAAACGCCGTATGTAGCAACCCAAGTCTATCATCAGCTTCTATTGTTTAGAAGCGCTCCTTCATTCTGGCCGCAACCGTTCGGAGGTTGCCGTACACCTTGCCAGGCGGCTTTCCGAGAATCAGGCTCACAACTGACTCTCGGGCAAGATGGATGTTTTTGAATCCACCCAGAATGTGAATTTTTGAATCGGCCAGAACGATTCGGGTTCTGCTAGCGTTCTCTATAGCGAACTTCGTTTTCCCGTCCTTTCCGGCGATTCGTCCAATAGCACGAGCCTGGCTGTCGCCGTGCATTGTTCGCACGTCCTTGATCTCAAAGGTCTGGATGTACAGGTCGTCGAGTCGTAGCAGAGCGATAGCATCGTCCACGTCGAAGCCGAGGGTGAAAGCCTTGACGAAATCTTCTCCCTTCTGCAGCGCCCCAGTATCAGTGGTGTGCTTTGATGACCTCAGCTCGACTGTCTTTCGTTTGATGTTCATTCGGCATTGCAGCTTGAGGTGCTCGACCAGAGGAGGATAAATGGAGGTCCATGACTGTTTTAGAGGTGTCATTCGATGAGGAGGGATAGGGATCTTGCGAGTCTCGACTCGAGTAACGGGATCCTATGAATAATGTTAGAGTCATGGATACTCAGTGTGATAGCGCAGGGCAGTCTCACGGTGTCTCTAGCGGGCGCAAATCGAGGTCGTCCCTCTTCGTCAATAGCCATTCCATTCTCGTTACTCTCCTCTACGGGCACAAGAACATTCGCATCGGTAGGAAGAGCGTCAGGCGCATCTAACAGGAACTCCTCATCGTTTTCTGGGTCAAGGTCAGATAAAATCTTCACGACGCTCTTTGGTTCAGATTTTCTTTTCTTCTTACCTTCAACTGGGAGCGGCACATCGACAGCGGGCGGGGCATCCTCTGCCTTCTTCAAAGCGGTAGGCGCAGACATCTTGAATCAATAAATAAACCGAATGCTGAATGATTTTTGATCTTTGCACCTAGATTCAACAGACGTCTCCTGGCAAATATTTCTCAGTCCTCCAGTCGCAAAAAAAAAATCGTCAAATTCAAATTCACATCAAGTATTGGAGGTCGATTTGGTGGGGGCGTTGAAAATTTGTGTGGCTTATCGTAGTTTATCGTAGCTTATCGATTGGCGGCAGGCGCGTCATGGAGTGACTTTCCCTGGACCATGGAAAGTGCAGCATTGACTGTATTGACTGTGACGGAATCTGTCGCTCGCTAACTCCGACTTCGACTCCTCCTTCATAATCTTGCTTCAATCTTTAAACCTTACAACTACAAGCTGATTTTGCTTGTATTTCGCCATCTTCACGCTCTCGGTGTCGTATTGTCTTCCAGTCAGGCACCATGATGCTGGGATGATGGCTAAGGGTATCCCCTCTTCTCTGATCGGGCGCTGCTTTGGGATCTCCTCCACCTCCTCTCCAGCAACGTCCTCATCGATAACCATACATGCTGTTGCCGAAATAAGTCGGAGATGGCCATTGTTGGCGACACCCATATTCCCATCCAACACGCGATTTAGTCATACGCAGCGACAATGGCACATTCTCTATCGATCCGCTGACAATATTGTGCCAGTCTCGCCAGCCTCTTCATTGCGCCGTGCCCTTCAGCCTCGAAAGTTTGTTCCCGAGCGCATAATTTCTCTTACTACACAGTCTTCATTTCATCAGTTATCCCACCCGTCAAATTTGTCATCGAGACCATGGCAGCAGCAGCGGTTTTACAGTGGTAGTGGTAGCGGTACAAGCAAGGGTGATGGGTCAAAATGCTCTTGCGGCAAGGATATCACAAATATTCCCCCCACATCCGCTAAAACAATAGAAGATCTGAAGAAGGTCAAGCCTTCGGCATTAAACGAAACAACCAAAAATGCCTCCAATCAAGCGACTCAGCCCGGCAAACAAGAACATACAGGGGCAGATTCCGAGCCAGTCTCATATATGTCCTACCTGCACCTGCCGAGGATGCCACACCGGCCAACTAAAGAGGAACTGCTCGAAGCCGCCAACGGTTTTTGGCAGCGACTCAAGGTTCGTCTAAAGTGGGTGTCGATTAGGAGTATGAGGCCGTGGAATATCGACGAATGGGGCGCTTTTGTTTCATGGTTTCTTTTCGGTCACCTCGCCTGGATTATTGTCGGAACAACCACCTTCTTCTCTTTGATCATCTTATCGATCAACACGGTTGTTGCCCAAGGTATGACACAGATGCTTCGCATGAAGTAACTCTTTGCTAACACAAAACAGAAACACTCGCTCAATGGGTAGGTGACTACTTGACGCAGTCTGCTGGTGTTACCGTTGTCTTCGAGTCTGCCATTGTTCCCAAATGGCGAGATAATGTTATCTCTTTCCGTAATGTGTTCGTCTCCCGACGGCCTGGTCAGGGCAGTGTCTCTTCCGTTAGCAAAGGCTCATCAGATGCTGCCGCTGAGGCTGCCGCTGGTCGCAAAGCAGACTTAGGTGCATCTGAAACCGAGGACGATGGTAACTACACTCAATTCGATGTCACCCTGTCAACTGTAAATGTAACGTTGTCGTTCTTGAACTGGTGGAATGGCAAGGGTTTGCTCAAGGATGTTGAAATCAAAGGTGTCCGTGGTGTCATTGATCGAACTTCAGTCACCTGGCCAGTTGAAGAGGTCGATCCTCTCTCATATCGACATAAGCACCAACCAGGAGATTTCGAGATCGAAAAGTTCAAGATGGAAGACCTACTACTCACTGTTCATCAACCAGGTGGATTTCGGCCGTTCTCTATCAGCATATTTTCTTGCGAGCTGCCACAGCTCCGCAAACAATGGCTTTTCTACGACTTCCTCTCGGCTAACCACATGTCAGGGTCTTATGATGGGTCTCTATTCACAATTCACCCTCGGCAAGTTCATGGCGTTGTACCAAATGGCAATGGTGACCCAGAGGCTTCAGTTGGTTTTGGAGACCCCAAAGCCTGGAAAAAGTTCAGCCGGCTCCGAATTGATGGGTTGAAGATAGATCATCTTAACCGTGGTGTCGAGGGACCGTTTGGTTGGATTTATGAGGGAAATGTTGATATCGTTTCTGATATCATGTTTCCTGCTGAGTCTGATGAGAGTATCACTAAGGTCATGGCCGACTTCTATGACCAACTCGAAGAAATAGTCGACACCAATAGGCATCGTTTCATGCGCAATATTCAAGAACAAGGCCCTGTTCTGCTTACATCAGGACACCTATCGGACTCGGCCGGCGACATCCACGGCGACAAGCCAACCGACGAATCACAGACAGGCGAGGACGAGCGTCGCTACCTAATCATGGACCTCCGGATATCCCTGAACGATGTCAAGGCTGCAGTGCCTCTCTTCACCAAGGACATGTCTTATGTCAACCAGGCACTAGTCCGACCTATTGTGGCTTACATCAACGCCAAGAAGACATATATCCCTATCAACTGCCGTATCGTGAAGCGAGCCAACGATTTTGAAGGCAGCTGGTCTATCTTTGACTGTGGTCTAATGAACAATATGTCAGCAGAGACATATGATGCATTTGCCAATGACGTCGAAAACCAGCAGAGCCGTGTCCGACGGTTCAAGAAGGTTGGTTTCTGGACCCTGTCGCTTGCTGTCCATGCCCTCTTTATGGGTATGGCGGGTAATATGGTGTGAGCAGTCTCCGACTGGTCTCTTAATGCTCGAATAAAGTCGCTACCGCTTCTTGGGGCATGCGGATCGAATAACGATACATGTGCAACTTTGTATATTCTATGGGCGTTGCTTGAGAACAATGACAAGTTTAAATGAAAGGCAACGAAGGCGTTCAGGATGGTTTTATGGCATGGTTAACCGGTATTGGCGTTGGTGGGCTTTTACATATGAACGACAAGACCTCGTCCATGATTCTACTCTACTCCTTAATCGCTTTTGGGAACAATATAATGGGCAGGTGGCTGACAAGATACCCTTGCCATAATGGCAATGTTCATCAAATACGAAATAGCATAAGTAGTCTCCGGTATATGAATAAACATGATCTATGAGCTAGACAGACCAACTTAATTTGGTTACATCCATTTGATGCAATGCACAGTGCCTTCTACCTTTTGTCTACTAACTTAAGTCGTTGCAAATTAAGACAGTAACCAACATGGACCTGGCAAGTCCATGTCAAAGAGATCGTCAAAAACAATGGTCATCTACAAAGCCCATGTGTTGAATATGCTAAGAGCACAAATGATGTTGATGTGAACCCGTTTCGCCATCATTCCTGTGTATGATCCTTGGCGCCCTCCACTCTTCCACTCATTAATCACCTTTTATGTCTAATGCAATGCTTTTCCCTCTCGTGGACCACCCTCGCTCAACCGCCCTTGTCCTATTCGAGCACCCAGGGTGATTCCGTGGCGGCGCCGTGAAGACAGTGAGGTGATTTCGTCGACAGCATGCCGGAAGTTCACCATTGAGCGAGAAGAGGTCGACTCTTTGTTGGTCAGTCTTGTTAGGCATGCAGGGACGCATTAAGTAGAAGCGAGAAGCGGCGGGTGGGGGCACTGAGGCTAAATCTCCCTTCGTTGTGTTTTAAAAACCTGCTTCACATGAAGTCATCACTGGATGGAGTCAGTACACTGTTTTTATCGAAGATCAGGAGATTGCTCACTCTCCGAAGTCATCGGCATCGTCGTAAGTGGTAGTATCCGCGACATTAGCACGACTAGTAACAAGAGATGTCTTTGTCTTAGCAGCCTTTGTCTTCTTGCCGCCCTTGTCAGCAGCCTTCTCCTCTCGCATCTTCTCGTTACCCAGGGCAGTCATGGTACTGGCAAGCTTCTTGATCTGCTCACTGGGCATCTCCTTGGCAAGAGCCTTGGCGAAGTCCTGAAGAAACAGACTGTAGTGTGCGTTCTTAGAGTTGGCCGAGATAATGGGTGTCAGAGTGGTGCGGAGAGTCTCAAACTGAGCCTTGGTCTTTGGCTGAAAGAGAGGCAGCTTGGAGATATCGATGGTCTTGGTAGGGTCGTCGGAATCGACAACGACGGTAGCAGGACGAGACTTGGCACGACCAGCGCTGATTCCAATATCTCCAAACATATCGGCGGCGTGTGCGAGATCGGCTTCCTGCTCGGTGCGTCGGAGTCGTTCACGCTTCTCGGCCTCGGTCTCTTCATATTCTTCCACATTGGCGGCATCAGCTCGCTGCTGGGCACGCT
Source organism: Fusarium concolor (assembly GCA_013184415.1). NCBI lineage: Eukaryota > Fungi > Ascomycota > Sordariomycetes > Hypocreales > Nectriaceae > Fusarium > Fusarium concolor. Next base: position 7,033 of record JABCJY010001358.1, read on the forward strand.
CAGCCTGGTGCTCAGCAATACGCTGGCCTTTAGGCTTCTTAGCCGCAGCGGCGGCGGCGGCGGCCTTCTTCTTAGCCTCGGCAGCCTTTCGCTCCTTCTCGCGCTCGGCCTCGGAGTCGTCGGCATCCCATGAGTCTAGGACCTGTTGAAAGTTGTGTTAGAGAGATGAGTTGAAGATGTATGTAGATTTCGAAGCAAAGGCTTACATCGCCCTCATCCTCTTCGTCGTCAAACTTGCGGCGAGAAGCGGCGGCAGCACCAGCAGCAGGAGAGCCAGACGAGCTGCTGTCGTCGCTATCCTCATCGTCTATATATGCGCTTGTTAGCAAAGATTCCCTTTCATGATGTTACTCATCAGGCAGGCATCGAGTCGAGCAACCCCGCAATAGTCCATATTGAGATAAGACGTCACGAAGACCTGGGCAAGGGATCTAGAATGCTGATTTGGAACTTGTTACGTACCCCACTTCTTAGGAGGCATGATGTCGGTTTCTGACTGCACAGTACGGGAGTGTGTTTGGTGGTTGATAGAGTTGAGGTTACAGTTGAGTTTTGGGGTGTGCGGATGTGTTAAGGGGAGGTTTTGTGTGAGTTGTGCGAGTGTGTGGGTGGGCGTTTGATCTTGCGGTACAAAACGGGTCGAGGATGGATCTCGAAAACAAGGAACAAAGAGATCAAGAAGAAGGACGCGAACTGAGAAAGGCTACTTCTATTCGAGTTCAACTATCAAGTATTGTTTATTTGGTAGGTACTTTCACTGATACAGTACCCTAATGAAACCTCTAACTTGATGTCCAAGTATCAGACAAATGGAAATTTTCTCGTCAGGCGCAAAGCCTTTACTTCTAACAAGACCCAACCAGGATTCCAAGTGGGATGGAGGGGTAGTCGATCTGGAGGAGGGGTAATTTTTTCTAACAAACTTAGCAGAAATTTCGGTCGAATTTTTTGGTGCATTTTTTCACTCCTAAAAGTTGACGTCAGTCACCATACCTCGACTATCAAGAAATGACTGCCGTAGTATAGGTAGCTGTGTGCTTACATCCTCTGAGCTTATGCTCCATCATTACGGTGCCAATTTGTCTTTCGTTGATATGTTTTCACTCTTCATCAGTGAGACCACAATACCGAGGTCGCCGAAATATTTCAGGAACAAGGCCCGCATACTGGTCGTGACTCATGTATCCATAGGTTGGTATATCAGTAAGGCTTGGCCCAGTCATTTTGCCTCATTAATCACTGGAGATTGCCAATGTGTCAGTGTCTTGGCGTCCCTACCTAGGTAGTTCCGAGGACACCTACCCGATACCACGGATAAGTGCTAGTCTGGTGTAAGTCTGTCTGAGTGATAAGGCACCTAGTCGAGTTCGTGTTATAAATGTTCTGTATTCTAATAGATGGATTTCTTATTCTTATACCACTGAAGATGTTGTGTGCCATGTTACTGTTTTATAATTTCTAACCTGATCTTATGATATTTGTCTAGTCGCCGGACGACGAGAGTACCTAGTCATCACATATAAACAAGATACTTTAGCTATCCTCATTTGATGTTCTGAGCCGAACATATCACACTTAGTAGAGATCGAAGCTCACGTCCTGAAGGGGAAAAAAATAAAAAAATAAAATAAAATAAATCATTGCACCATATTTAGCTCTGTTAAATAAGAAGGTCCAAATATTCAAGTCACTTACTGTAACCATATCAAGCTCGTGATCATCCATGTCCTTCGAAGCTTAGTATAAAATGATTCATCAGTTATTTATATCAGGCAATTGCAATCGCTGCACATCATGAAAATGATTATTTCCTCTCGCCAGGGGAGAGACGGCTTTCTCGTCAAAGCTGAACTCTTGGCTTACTGTCATGGGATCATGAGGCGTCGATGTAAGTCAAATATTTCCAGCATCTCCGACTACACCAGGATGAACACGAGCAGATGACCACCACCACCAACTGACTCACCCAATAGCTAATCATTAACATTCCGAAAAGATCCCTCCCTGTGTTTGCAAGGCCAAGGGGATGATGATTACTGAAGAGTCTCAATATCGAGAAATCCCGACATCAACTGAAATTATCCGCATCGACTCGGTGTTTAGAAAAATCCCCTTACTCAAGTGAGCAAGTTCTTGACAATCGTTAAAATAATAGGACCGTCTACAGCACGTGCCATCAGCCTCTGCATTGATATCAGGCCGTGCGTGATTCCTAAGGCAAATTCACTGATTTCCGCTGTGTGTCAACATCCGAGTCTTCCCGATGAACCTCACTCACGTGGCAGCGTAACTTTTGAGCCGTAACCACTTTGCTCTGTTCCCGATTTAGGTCTTCGGGAACGCGCTCTAATTGCTTGACCCGATTGCTTGGGCCACTGCGGACCGACCGTCATAACTGACAAACACCGCTCGTCTGTACGGCCTGGCTGGGTTAGAGGTAAACAATTGGGCCCAGTTTTTATGTTAGTGAGCGGCGTGTGCGGCACACCGTGACCGCCGCTCACCTTGAGCGCTTCTCCCGGTCTGTCTTCGTGAGCGTTGTTCTCGTAACGTCTCCGGACAGCGATTTTACAGCCGAATTGGTACGGTACTTAGGAATCTTGCTCATCCAGAGACAGAGTTTGCTCACTGTGGATTGAACCCGATGGGGTATGGATGGGAATGGCGTCTGACATACAGACACACCGAGATTTATCTCTGAAGGATATATAAAGGCCTAGCTGGACCACCTCAGGCAGAAAGCCTTATATCATATCTTTTGTATCAAGCAATCATCTTTATCATTGAAAATACCAAACACATATCTGCTACACATACTTGTAACCAAGGCATCAAGCGTCTTGATAATCCCTATGTTGTCAACTCAGCTTCAGCACAGCCAGGCTTCGAGGCAGGCCGCAAAGGCGGCAGCTCTTGGCCTTGCTCGAACTGTATATTCCACCTCATCTCTCGCAAGAACTCCCGTCATCGTTCGAGTCGGTTACGCTGCTTCTCAGCAACATCGACTCTTCTCATCTACACCCACAAACCAGCTTCGTGACTTCTTCCCTGTCAAGGAGACGGCACATATCCAGACAACCAAGCCAGCATGGCCACACGAAGGCTATACATATGATGAGATGCTGGCTGTTGAGCCCGCTCATCGACCTCCTAAGACCGTTGGTGATTATACGGCCTGGAAGATTGTCCGCTTTGCTAGGTACTGCATGGATAAGGCCACAGGCATGGACCGTGAGCAGAAGTCCGACAAGACCAAACCAACTACCGCGATTGCGGCTCAGAAGCCACTCACAGAGGCTCAATGGGTAAGCACATATCCAATGCGTGCAATGGATCATGGGAACATGGGCTAACACGGAAAAGTTGATCCGATTCATCTTCCTCGAAAGCGTTGCTGGAGTCCCAGGCATGGTCGGAGGCATGCTGCGACACCTTGGTAGTCTTCGACGCATGAAACGAGATAACGGTTGGATTGAAACACTCCTCGAGGAAAGTTACAACGAGCGAATGCATCTTTTGACTTTCATGAAGATGTGTGAGCCTGGCTGGTTCATGAAAATGATGATCATCGGTGCTCAGGGAGTCTTCTTCAACAGCCTGTTCGTCTCATATCTCGTCTCGCCTAAGATTGTCCACCGATTTGTTGGATACCTTGAGGAGGAGGCTGTTCACACCTATACTCGTTGTATCAAGGAGATTGAAGACGGCAACTTGCCCAAATGGAGTGACCCCAAGTTCCAGATCCCCGAACTTGCTATTCAGGTGAGTCTTGCTAACGCACTAAGATAATACATGTATCTAACAAGAATGTCACTTTAGTACTGGAAGATGCCAGAAGAGCACCGTACAATGAAGGACTTGATCCTTTACATCAGGGCCGATGAGGCAACACATCGAGGAGTCAACCATACGCTCGGTAACCTCAACCAGACCGATGACCCGAACCCCTTCGTCAGCGAATACAAGGATCGTGAGCCACCTAAGCCTGCGCTGAAGCCCACAGGCTATGATCGAGTCGAAGTCATCTAAACATGATGAGCACACAATGACAAATCCGCTGACACTGGATGGAGACCCCTCGCTATATGACGCGAGCCTGTACGAAAAGTTATTCCATTTGTTGGAAAGACAGAGAGAGGAATTCTCAGTATTGTTATTTCAGATTCTTTACACATGATACCACTGGGAAATGGCCTTTTAAGGTCCCAAGAAGGAGTTCGTTTTCGTTTTTCTCATACATGTTGGTGGTATTCAATGGCGGCGCTTGGGGGCATATAATCCCTACTCTCGATAGACTCAAGGAGCATGAAAATTAGATGATTGATGGAACCATATTCCAGTGGTAATACATTTAGATTCCTTAAAACAAACACACTGCAAGTGGATGTGAAGATGAAGATGGACATGGATAAGCTTTATCACCGGATCTTTCGAGAGAGTGCTACTAACTCACAAAAGGTACAGAAACACAATTACTTCGCATATCTGTTGATACGTAAAATTGATCTTAAGAATATCCGCATTGCTTTCAACTTCTTTTCGCCTCAATTTCACATCCCGAGGCACCCTGCCTATTTAGGCAAAGTGGAAACTCGCTGTTAGTTTAGGTTAGTCAATAAGCTTCTTTTTCTCCCGTCCGGACCGTGTCACCAAAAACCTCGAAATCTGCCTTGCGAGGATCCTCAAACGTAAAGGAACAGTCGGCTGTCACCGAGGGAGGTAGGGGTAGGGGTGATAAGCTGAAACTGATGTCACGACTGCATCAATGCTTAGGTTAGATTACATATGTTTCTGTTGTCACGCAAGTCATTTCTCTGGCTCTGACACGAGCAAAAAGAACACAGCCTTGGATTGTGGGGTCGGATCGTGGGCCGCGTACAACAGCTGGGGCGGTGTAAGTGACATACGTATTATGCTATGGAATGAACGAGTGTTTTGGATGATGTTTGCGTGAATAAGTCATGGTGCGAAACATGGATATTGCATGACAAACCAGATGGTCTTGTTTTAGACTCTTCCCCACTGAGTTACGTTGCCAATATGAAGATGCCAGCCTCTTGGTCAGCTACCTTTGTGTCTTGTTTGGCCGTTTTCTGTCCGGGGACTCAGATTAGCGCTAGAAACATCACATCTTCCAGAGGCAGTGCAGAGCGTGCATGGTTGACGATGATCCAGGGACAAGTCAGAGAATGGTGATCTATTAATAAAAGCTCTGACAATTGTGCTACATGCTTATTACGTTTAGCACAACAACTAGACTGTCTGTAGACCGCGAAAGATGAAGATTTTGCTATAGGATTCTAAGCACGTACCAGCCACCGAGTGGAATGTAAGGTATTTTCCTGCTATTTAATATTGCTGGCACTATATGATGTGATGCTGGCTCCCTGTTAAACAAGTGATGAATAACACAACGAATGACATCAAGTGAAATAGGGCTGAAATGCGATCCAAGCTGTTCCTTTGCACTTGCGGCATAAGCAACTGAAACCTGCATATAACATAATGTGACAAGAAAACAAGTGAGGAGTTGAACTTGTTCATCTTTCAAGAACCCTGGTTTGGGCTATGCTGATTTGATAACAGAGAACAGAACAGAGGAACAAGACTCTGTACAAGGTTCACTAAATCCGGCGGTTTCTTGTCTAGCGAAAACTCTAATGACAGGATCGCCATTAATGGACTAACCTTGTGGTGATCAAGTGAGAGGCTTGTGGCTATGTACGGAGTGACTGCTGGGCTCAAATTGAACAACGCGAATATTATGCGTTTGTAGTGGTGAAGTATAGGTAGTCATGATAAAGCAAAGAGCGCTGGAATCACCCAGTCTTGGATGTTGCTTTCCACATGCAAAAGTGCCGCTACTTGACGTGCTATGTTAGATGTTGAGATAGTGCTGATGCTCATTTACCGAGAGCCACCAATCCCAAATGAGTGGGATACACATATCGGGACACGGACAGCGGGTCTAATCCTTCATACTGAGTGCGTTGATTCAAAGGGTGCCCAGATTGATAGATAAATCAGTAATGAACAGATGGATGAGAATATCATCGCATCACAGTGGAATTTCTAGGACTAGAATTAGAGTTACTGAGGCCGCATACTTGATTCACGTTATCTCAGAAGCTGCATTGTATTCATTTCCCTCGTCTCCATTGCTCATCTCTCCTCATCTCTATAATACAACACCATTAATACCCATCCCATGTTGATTTAGCGATATCACGATTTGCATCAACCCGGAGAGCGAGTCTGCCTCGCTTCCAACAGATCAAATGATCCTACACGCTGTTAAAATTAGCAAACCTCGGTACTTGACGACTCGCAAAGCTGTCGTACCTTACCTTAGGTACCCTACTTTAGCTTGAGGTCCCATTCGTTCGACATGTCTCTGCACAGCCTCCGTACCACTCTGGCCCTACATAAACCTACGGCAATACATTTCCTACCTTATGGAGGGGATCTTGTGCGTTTAGACGCCTGTACAGTCGATCTACCCCGTTTCATTCTGTGTGGTTGGGCTTCTATTGGAATTCTGGATGAAAAGGACCAGCCACAGAGAAATCAGAGAACCCGAGACAGACACACCACACCCTTGCAACGTACCTTAGGTTAGGTAGTACCAACAGGGAACGGACCAGCGGTAACCGCCCAGCTTTCTCTAGGTAGGTAGGTATCCTCTCATCCTGCTCTCCAGAGAAGCTCACTTGGAGCAGAGTCCCGCCTAACAGAGCAACATAAATTGTCAAGGCCTTGGCGCTATACTATAGCTGTTACTGCCCCCAAGACACTGACCTACCTACCTTAATTTTACCGCCTTGATCTCGTCGTTTTCGGTTGCATTTATTTGCGCTGTTGAATTGTGTGACATATTACAGTACAATACCCGCCGCACCGCATCCCACCGCAACCCCAGGCAACTCATCTCCACCATCATCTGCATCTGCATCCCAACACAGCACAACACTATTACAACAACATCAAGCATCATCGTTATACGCAAAGCAAGACCGTTTCTTTACAAGTCGCATCCATCTACTTCAAACTATATCCTGATCCCGCTCCAGCTGCGCGCTTCGCAACCCCTTCCGCGCGTCGACCGTTGTGATAGGATAGTCCCCCGCCCATTGCATCACCCTGTGAGCGCACAGCCCCCGGCATCGCCACGGTGCCTGAAGGCTGACTCCAAAGTCTGCCTCGTCTACAGTACAGTACAGTACTTCGTCTGCTTCTAAACTCGGCAACATCATGGATCAACAAGCTCAACGAGGCCGGTCGCCTTCGGCTGGCCATCAACAGCCTCATATAAACCATTCTCACTCCCCGTCACCGACGCCCTACCAGTCTAACGATCCATCCGTCGGCCTTGGTCTCACTCTCGATCAGTCCGCTCAACAGTCCTACGACGCCTTCAATAATTCGGGGTTTTTAAGCCCTCAGCAGTCGCCTTCTTTTCTCCCTCCTGCGCATCAGCATCAGCAGCAGCAACAGAACAATTCTTTTGGCCAAGCCAACCTGTCCGACCCCGCTATTCTCGACCCCAATAACACCGCTTCATTTGGCCAGCAGCCTACCAGCTCCGACACTTCGCTGCCGTTCAACAATCAGCCCCAAGCAGCGTACCTGTCGCCTAACCTTAACGATAACGACTTCTCTCTCTTTCCGAATACTAGTGGTCCGGGCGACCAGTTCAACGCCCCCTTGTTTGACCAGTCTACGCTCAATCCTAACGACATGAATACCATGGCGCAAGGGCATCACTCGCCTACCCCTCCTCACCTATTCCAGCACGATGCTCAGCAACCTGGTTCCGCTCACCAGTCGCCCGCCTTTAACCAGCACCAGTTTTCTTCCCCGCCAAGCCATTCACGACATACTTCACTCGGCCCTGCAGACGCTCTGCTCCCGAATCAAATAGCTGATTGGAACCAGCCTCAATTCCAGGGCCACCGTCGCACACCATCTGAGTACTCGGACGTCTCGTCAGTTGCTCCATCGCCCAACCTCGTTAGCGCTGAATCTTTTGAAACTGATATTGGCGGGCATTCACCTGCACATCGCCCTTCCGATGGCAGTCTATACCAGGAAGTGTTGAGCATGGGTAACTTTAGTCTCTCTGACCCTCAGGTTGGTGGAAGTCCTGGACACCATGGCCGTAGTCCTTCTCATAGTCCCGCGATCAGCCCCCGCATTGTTCCTCAGCAGATGCCCGACTTGAACCAGTTGAATCAAAATAGCTTTGGTTTGGCAGCTCCTCACAACCCATATGGAGTTCCCTCCACCTACCCCGACGTCTCAGCGCCCGTGGAGGCTTTCCCTAGCCTCCAGCCTTCGGGCGCCGACTTGTCGTCAATGGCCCCTCCTGCGATCAACATCGATTTTGCACCAACAAATGCCAAGCAAGGTGCTTTTGATACTCCCAAATCTCGTATGGACCAGGACTCCTTGACCCCACCAGACAGAGGTATGTCGAAAACGAAATTATGCTTGTAGAAACCCCCTGACACCTTCCAGGCCGCCCTCGATCCCGCCCTCGTGCGGTGACAGACCCTTTCCACCCTGGCGGCGGTTTGCTAGGCCGCCAGGGCAATGCCAGCATCCTCTCACCCTCCCTCGGTGCCGACTTGGCAGCGCGAGCAGACTCTAGATCTTTGTCCCCTCTGGATAGACAAGCGGGTACTTCGCCTTCCAGGAGAAGACAGTCCACGTCGGCGGTTCCCAACAATGTTATTGCTCTGCGACTGGCAGATCCCGAGTACCAGAACAACCAGGATAGTGGCGCTGCCAAGCGTGTTCAGAAGCACCCCGCTACCTTCCAATGTACATTGTGTCCCAAGCGATTCACTCGTGCTTATAACTTGCGATCACATTTGAGAACACATACGGATGAGCGTCCGTTTGTGTGCACTGTGTGTGGAAAGGCCTTTGCTAGACAACACGATCGCAAGCGACACGAGAGTCTTCACTCGGGTGAGAAGAAATTTGTATGCAAGGGTGATCTCAAGGTTGGAGGTCAATGGGGCTGTGGTAGAAGATTTGCTCGTGCCGATGCTCTTGGTCGTCATTTCCGATCGGAGGCTGGCCGTATCTGCATCAAGCCTTTGTTGGACGAAGAAATGATGGAGCGGCAAAGACTCTGGCAAGAACAACGCATGCAACAGAACATGGCACAAAGCATGGCTGCTGCATCCAATATGCCAATGGATGGCCCTGTCTATCCTATGGATCCTTCAGGCAACCCTATGCTCCCCGCGGCTCTCTTGGCCCAATATCCAGCATTGGCTCAGTTGAATTGGTCAACACCTGATGTGAATTCCAATATGGACGATGAAGTCAGTGGTCGTTCATCGTTTGATGCCAGTGACTACGACGAAAACGAAGACGGCGGATATGTAAGTGGCCCTGGCACAGGGTTTGGCGAGGGTGGCATGGGTCAAGGCTTTGGGGAAATGGGATACGCCAGTGATTTCGGAGGGCGATAGTAGGGTGTCTTCATCAAGAGATTCATGTCCTGTTGACACGATCAATGTCTTTGCTTCCTTTGTTCCATACGCCTCACGACGATTTTTTTTTTTTTGTTAGCAGCGTTCTTCCCCACATTCTCCCCCTTCTTTTCTCACTTGTCGAGGGAAGTCGATTTTTATTAACGTCATGATGTCATTTGGGCGCCATTAGACGGCGTGTGGTTACTATATCACTATGGTTATACAATTGGTCAGTGTGGTTTCTTTCTTTTGGGATGTGTTTGGGTATAGACGGTACGTGCATAGATACCAAACTTAGTCTGTTTTCTTACTCGTGATGAAATGCGTCTCTTGCTGTGTTATTGTTTTTCATTCTCGAATTGGGCGATGTAAACTTGCTTTTCCATCGGCCGTGCTTTCCCATCATTTCTGTATCTGAATGGAATGGATCTCTGGGCGTCAGCGCAAGCTACCATCTAATGCCCCAAAATATATCGTCAAAGCGTAATTAGTAATTGATGATATCTATGTTGACACCATGGCATATACCAACGCCTAGATTTCCCCATTGCCTAACTGATCATTCATAGTCTTTGATCAGTCCTGACTTATGAAAGCCCCTCTCTTTGGATATCTTTTTAGTGACTGGGGATGAAAAGAATACAAATGACTCCGAACCCAAGAATAACAATGCCAACGCCTTGCAAGAACCTCCGTAATTCCTTTCCTTCTTTCTCGCCATCGAAGCCTAGCCAGGCTTTCACGATCACTCTATCTCCTGAAATTATGATTGAGGCTAACCCTCGTTATAGAGGATTAATGCATGGGAGATGTCCCGAAGTACTCCTTGAATGTTGTCGCCATGAAATTTTCACAAATTTCACGGTGGACCGCGACACATGATTCGGTGATAAAAGGCATCAAGAGCGAATTGCACTCGAGGAGAACTTGCTCATGAAGCTCATATTCGTCCCCTTCAGCTGTCGCTGTGCTGCCCGACGCCGTGCTATCTGACCCTGCAGGAGATATTGGACCCGAAGGCGATCGATCGTGATGTAGCTGGCGCACCGTCCACTGGGCCCGGACAACGACGCCCACAGGGGCTTTGGCCCGAGAGCGAAGGCCATCAGGGATAATTTGAAATATGGCTTTGTAAGAGATAGTTTTGCCCAGACCAGGAGCGAGGGTGACGAGCTCTTGTAACTGAAAAGCACGAAAAGAGTCGTCAAATGGTCCAAAGAAAGGGTCATCGGCAGTGTCTGCCGGATCAGGTTCGACTTCTTCCAAGCTTGTCACTGTCCGGTGATGGGCGACAAATGGGTCAACGGCCTGCAGGGCTGCTACCACAGCGCTGGGAGGGAGAGTGCCCGGTACGGGAACGGAGATAGTGAGGAGTTGTGTTGAGCGCATTTTATACGAGAATGGGACGGGCTGGCGGTACAGAGAGGTGTTGATTTCTCTGGAACGGGTGTAGTCGAAGGCGTAAGAGGGTGTAGATTGGCTGAATGTGGTTGTCTCGTTAAACGAAGCTTGGCCAACACTGGAGACTAGAGTCTGAGGATATTGGTAATGGCGAAAGTAACGATGTCGAGATATTTATCTTGATGAGACATCCAAAGGCGCACATGATGATTGTCAATGGCAATTGGCGATTAATATCCCATTCGCAATAGTTGGAGAGCAAGCCAAGACGGATGGAAAGGACAGCGGCAAAAGAAGAGAAAAACACAATGGAAGAGTATTCTTCGTAATGGCTCGATCAACTTCCCCACTGCAGCATGTAAGACGAGGATGTGTTAGTCGAACAGGACTCTGATATTGAAAAGAACAAAAAGATTCCCGAGAAGAGAAAATGGAGAATTAATCAAAGCCTGCGCCTCACGGGAAGTGCTTCAATCTCGTCTTCGGACTCTTTGTTCACATGAATCGGAGATTCAATCCGACGACAAGCGGAGCAGAGCGGATATGCTAGGTATGCCATGCACTGCGCTTCCATGCACCGCACGACGGGAGTTGAGAAGCGAATAGGCGCCCGCGCGTATCGGAATAAGAGCAGCCAGCACAGAGTCTCACAGCCCTTGCACCTCACTCTCTTGTCTTCTTTTTCTTGAGTGTACGTGAGCAAGAGTAGGAGAATTAGGGAAAGAGGACGGGGTGATATTGTGTTGCGCTGGTTGAGTTGGGCAGGGTAGGTTGCGTTCGAGTTGAGTTGAGGCTAAACCAAATGGTGGCTGAAGGGATAAAAATATACTGTACCTGCACCGTATAGTAGTAC
>JABCJY010001370.1:0-11724 GCA_013184415.1 Fusarium concolor
CTTAAAAGACCTAAATTAAAAGGTATTTACTTTAAAAGAAGTTTATAAAATAAGGGACACTATTATAATTTAAATAGGAAAGAAATAAGATTCTTTTTTAAGTTTTTAAATAAATATAAGCTTCTTTTATTAATATAAAAAGACCAGATAAAAATTAAGCTTATTTTCATTAATTTCTATATAGTTGAAGATATTGAGGTTGTGGTGTTAAGGCTGAAAGCGGGGTGACGGGATCTCGGGCTGACGGCTTCCGGGTCCCGTGACTTATCACCGCTGCGCTTTGCTATTGTGCTTCTTTATTAACCCATCCCCAGTAGTTTCCAACTCCCATTGGATGCTCAGCGCACATTTAGAATTAGGTGGGATGAGTGTTTGGAGGAAGGTCGTTGGGATCACATTCCATAGGCAGAAGACGGCTGCATTTTTCCTTAGCCATGGGCCATTAATCGGCCATAACCGTAGCGGTGACGCAGCTGTGTCAGCCATCTTCATCGACCTGGGCGCTTAGGCACAGCCGATAATCGATCTGACGTTTCAGGTCCCCCGGCAAAGATGACCCACTGCCCAATAATCACTGGAACAGATCAAAACATCTCGGGTGGTTCAACAGTCTCTCGTTCAATGTTCCCCCTTTCTTGGCTCACAATGCGATCGAATGCAACGTGTAGGCTATCATTGAATGATGAACAACCACACTAACAGTTCTAGTACATCGACCAGCTGCAGACCCTGTCACATCCCTGCCTCTCGCTCCCCAGGCCTCCGGCTCACGCCAAGCAAGAATTCTTGCAAGCCCACTCTAATGTTGGTATCATCCTTGGTACTACGCCAAACGCCCGCTCAACATGGCTCCCAACAGCCAAACCTCCGGCAGCGCCAATGCCTCTCGGCTGTAGGCCCAATCCTCCCATCAACAGGTCCTTTGCAGACATAACCACTATCCTGACCTCTCTTCCTACTCCTCGTGTTACAAGATCGGCCAGGCTACCGGACGCATCCATGCCATTCGATATTCCACCAAACATCTTGCCTTCGAAATAAGAAGCGCGGTTCCCGGCGACGCGACACGGAACTTCGAGCAAGTTAAGGTTGGTAAAGGGCATGGTTGACTTGCAATAGCAGAGTCCTTTTCCTCTTCAACACCCAACACCTGGTCAGCCGTATTCTGCTACTAGGTGTTTTTCTCTACTTTAAGTATCATTGTATATTCAACTCAAGGTCACTTGACAGACCAGGTCTCAAACCTCACCCATTCGGGATCGACAGGTCATCTTACAACCCGGCCTTCCAACCATCAGCATTTCTATGTTCAACATAATATTGCTTCCTAAACAACAGCTTTTCATGGCTCCCCTTAGCTCCACAGTTTACCTGGATCCTAAAAGAGATCGCGTTAGTCACTTGATCTCCATCTATGGATGAGTTATATCCTACGGCAAGTCAATCTCTTGCTTACCTCATGGATACCTTTCACAGTCGACGCTGACAAGTCAGTAGCCCGATCATCCTATGATTCCACGATGAGCCTCCTGCACTGATCCCTCGACAGAAGACCCGACCTACCAAGTCGTCCGCCCCTTTACCTGGCCATCCAATGTCCACTCGTTGTACAGCATCTGTCAACAGCTTTACCGTACTCGATTGACACCATATCACTCCTGGTTGGTGCCGACAAACAAGACAAGAACTTCAACGCGACACCAATGAGTATGACTACACGACAATCGATGGGGATGATATTTTTACCCACTACCAAGATACAGCAAAGAGTACGGACATTATTTAGCCTCAGTATAAGCTCGGTATATTATCAGTATATACTTAGGCAGGTTTAGGTCAAAATAGCACAAACTTAGGATAATAGAGAAGTAAGAAAGATACAAGAGGCCTGGTCTCTCGTCTTTGGTCTATAAGCATGCTGTAAAAGTCCTACAACTCTTAAAATCGACTTGAAGAGAGCAAGTTAGGCGAAATTATTCTCGGTGTATTGGCTTCTCTTTTTACTCAGATTTTACAACATAAGCTTCTTGAGATTTTGTTCTTATTATTCTAAGTCCACTTTGCAGAGAATGGATCCTGTCTCGTTGACATCACGTGTTTCCATTTACAACTCCCCACTTCGGATTTTTATCTCGCCCACTCTAAACTTCCCTCAGACAACAACACATTGACAAATTATCGCAATTACACATTTAACTGTAAAGAACAGAAAATCAGGCCTCAACACAATATCCATTGCCTTTCACTTGGCACAGAACTATCACGAGGTTTGTATTTTTGTCGTTGCTAACTGACCTCACTCCATCCTTCATGAATCATATTCAAGATATTGTTTGCTTGCCCTGACCTCGGCCCTCTCCTCTCTCAGGTAGGCATGTAAACCAAACCATCAGCATTTGCTTTCAACAATCACAAACCCACCTTGGTGTAACTGGAAGTACGACTGGCCTTCTGGCTTTTGGGTACCCTTTCGAGAGTGCCGCGTTTGCAGACGTGGGTTCGATTCCCACAGGCGGGAACAGGCTCTTTTTGCCTTTTTCTGCTATTATGCTCGCTTGTCCTTCAAGTTAGACTTGCTGATACACCTTCATGTCATTGGATGTCGTAAGCTGAGCCAGGTCTAGCTCTGGATACGACAGATATAGAACAAAGTATAATTGATAAGAGCGTTTCAGATGGCTTTACATCTGTTATTTGTGGCAAAAGACACTTTGAACCCTGAACAACACATCTGTCCGCACTTGAAGGTGAATGTTGTGGTGTTCATGTTGACGGTGAAAAGGTTGAGGCATTATTGCTACTGCTGAAAATCACTGGAGACTTGTTTGTTGTGTGTCAATTAAGTACTTGGAAAATACTACGTGGCTTACCTGAAGAACAAGCCCAAGGTGGTTCAAGTGCATTGTTTGTCATTACTCTATGGCGTCAACTGGATGACTGCCAGCAGCGCACCATCGTTTACGAAGTGGACATTAAGCATCAACGAGTGAGATACATTAACGATCTCACGAAACTAAAGATATGAAGAGTTCATTTATTGACTTTACTCTCTGTCTTTGCCAACCTAAACGTCGCTCCGTGGCCAAATCTACGTCCGGCGCTGGCCATTCGTCAGACTGACCATGATAAAATCCTCTGCTTCTCTGCTCTTGCATCGGAAACATCATTAAGCTACACCAAACTTCCATTCATTCCACCACATCTGGTTTCATACATGGTGGTGTATGTAGTTTCCGTAAAGTGCTAGTGGAGGTTGCCATTGGGGTTGTTGAGACCAGTCGTAACCTGATCTAATCCTCCATCGCCTCTAGCCATTCAGGAATTGGCAGGTCGTGACTTTCCAAGGTAGCCTTGGCTTCATCGATCGTGATACGCCCGTCACAGAAGAGCAAATAGAAACAACTTTTGAAGAGTAACTCCTGGACCTCTGATTTATTATAGTTAGTATCACATATAAAGCGAAGTTCTGGATGCATCATGCCTTTTATTTCTCGCATTCCATCGTCGAGAGATTCGATTTCCTCTTTCTTTGCCCTTGGCCCTCTGGAAAAAAGCTTGTATCGCTGGGCAAACACGTTGGATTCTGCACTCATTTCTGCCGCCTTGTTTCGAAAGCTGTCAAACTGACCGCCGACCAAATTCTGTGCAAGCTGCCGAGCCTTCGAATTGAAGCTTTCGACCTCTCGAGCCAGGTGCGGATAGTCATTAAAGTAGCCTAAGCAGTTCTCCTTTTCTTTTTCAAGACTTTCGACCAATCCTTTCATTCTGGAAATTTCCTCTCCATGGTCAATCTTGAGCCTTTCGATCTCGGAGTCAGCTGCCTGCTTCTGGTCGCCGAGTAGCTTGACTTCCTCCTTGAGTGTTTCGATGGTGCTTTCGGCATCTCTCAATTTGACATTGGTACGCTCGACTTCTTTCGCAAGGAAGCTGTTGCTGGACACGAGTTGTGAGAATTGGGTCTGTAGCGTGTCGACGTTGGCCAATGCGTGGGAGTCCCGGGTCGAAGCAGAAGTCTGGGCTGGCTGGTGAGGTGTTACCGTTAGGACCAAAAACTGCTGGGCTCCATCAGCCGCCTCGTCGCCGGGAGGTGGCATCTCTGTGTTACGTTAGCTACCAGTATTCTTTAGAGATACAAAGAGACCTACTGGGTGTTGAGACGCGGGTCTGGGCGATATCGTCGGAGTATTCGTTATGCTCAAGTTGTTGTGATGCGAGTTGAGAGAGTGGGACAGGCGGGAGAGTGGGAGAGGGAGTTGTTGGAGTATCATAGAGATTGCACGCTCGGTTGTTGACATGAGAAGTTTGGCACAGTTTGCCCTTCACCTGTGACAGCACTGACAAGCACTGCTACGACTGGCACTTACTGCCAAGACACATCAAACAATGCACCATTGTTTCCTGGCAGTGCTGGCAGGGAAATGATGAGCAAGCTCATGTGACGTAAGGCCCCTTTGGCCTTCTATCAATTTCCTCCCTTGCTCGGCCTTCTTTCACAACCCGTATCTTCCGACATCGCGTTGTGAGTTTGGCCAAACACCAGATGCCTTGAGCACAAACAACTCTTTTAGCACAAAATCTTCTCCCAGCAGATTGCCCGACTCCGCACTTCTTCGCCATTCAGTCTAAACCTATCTCTAAAACTTACTAGTAGCTAACAAAAGACAGAGATGTCGCCCTCCGGTGACGACAAGCCCGATGAAGTCGCGCAAACCAAGGTCGGTATTCCACAAAATGAGAACACTAACATATCTAACACCGTCACAGGCTATGGAGAACCTGTCAACCGAAGAGCAGCCACTCAACCATGCTGCGGCTATCGCAGCCCTTTTGTCATCAGACTCTACTCATGAGATGAGCAAGCCATTTCGAAACGAAGGATGACCGCAGGAGTGGTGTACGGGCGAGAATCCTTCGGAGGAAGAGATTGAGGAAGCTCAGCAGGCATATCTTCGCCACCTGGCCCGAAGCGATGAAGAGAGAAAGAAGCTTGGTGCCAAGTTCACCTCCCGCATCGTTGCTGACGATAATGGAAAGCTCCGCGTTCAACCTCAGCTTTTTGCCTACCCGGATGGCCTAAATGCCGGCAAGTCTTGGCTCTCCGTGGAGCGCATTCTCGAAGGCAAACTGGAGTTTAAAGACATCGACCCGGACGAACTGCCTGCCTATGAAGCCGATGGCTAGAAGCCACCGGCCCCAATCAAGCGACCCATCTGTCCCATCGCCGGCAGAGACACGCGACTGACCTACGACAGCGATGGAAATGGCTATGACAGCGATAGGATCGGCAAGATTGACGATAGCGACCAGGCCGTTGTTACTGGACGAGGACGGGAATGTTTAGGTTGTACCCTACAGTGATGCTGAGGTTGCTGAGCTCCTGAAAATGACCGGCCGGAAGAAATCGGTGCACACGAAGTTAGCCAATCGTGCTCACCCTACTACAGACACCGAAGGAGCTGGCGGAGACACAGATGGTGTTCAGAGAGATTGAGGTAATGGCTGGGGAAGCGGAGATGGTGCTTGGTGAGGCAGTGGTGGTACTCGTCGAGATTGAGCGTTGATAAGTTTCTGGTGAACGACGACAACATCTGTCAACCTTGCCTACACAGCATTGGGCTTTAGACACCAAAGCCGTTGTCTTACGACACCCGACTCACATCAACTTTGTAATGTCAATACTTGCAGTGTTTTATATTACTCCCAAACCCTTTAGCTTTACGGCTTCCAGTTCATCAACGACCAGCCATGAAGCAGATCGTAGGAGCGCAGGTACCAGTAGCTTCGAGACACTGGAGGTTTGCAAATTGAAACACACACTATACTTCTTTACCATTTTGGAATAGTTTACCGTGACTTCAGGACGCCTTGTTACTGTGTCGTCTTGTAATGTCGGCCAACGTACGGCTCCCTTCACGTGAATTACCTCTAACAGGCTCTTCCCAATATGCATCACGATGGTTCCATTGACTATCTCTCGTCCAATCTACAGTAGACAGTCAATATCGATGACAAATAATTGCACGACCTCAGTTACCACAAATTTGTTTCCAAGTTTAGTCAGGTGGGCCTTGGTGACTGACTGGATCACAACAACCAAATCTCCGTACCATTCACTTCTAGCATAAACACCACTACCATAGCGCTAGAAGCACTGCAGACCATGAAGAAGCTGAAGCGTAACGAAACAACGGCCTCCGAGGCCATGGGCATCGAAGATGGCGAGATGAACCCTTTCTTTCCTCAAAAGAAGTACTCGAAGCAATACCTCAAACCCCTGAAGGGTCGACGCGAGATTCTGCCAGTTTGTTTACCTGAGCAACGACAAGATTTTCTCGATAAGTATCACGCCGAGAAGGCATGTTCTGCGCGCTCTATTCATGAAAAGAAGAAGCATTGCTAACTTCGTGTTTACAGGTCACTTTTGTTATTGGCGAAACCGGCTCTGGCAAGACGACCCAGATCCCTCAGTTCATCCTTTGCGATGAATGGGAGGGCGGCTTGCGCGTGGCCAGTACACAACCTCACCAAGATCGAGCAGCTGGCGCAGCGATCCGCGTTGCCCAAGAGATGGATGTGCCTTTGGGTAATGTTGTCGGATACGCGTTTGATAACCAAACTTCGAGGCCAACGTCGCGACTCGAATTCCTCACGGATGGTCTTCTACTTCGACAATATGCCGCCGACAAAGAACTCAAGAACTACGTATGTTTCACTATTGTTCCATCCCGTTAGTTTCTGACAGTACTAGTCATGCATTATCATCGATGAAGCTCATGAGAGAACCACGAACACCGATTTGTTGCTGGCGCTGATGAAAGATCTCATCGCCAAGAGAAGCGACCTCAAGGTTTGTTTTTATGCTCAGTTGGGCTTCCAGTGCTAACCAGACGTTACAGATCGTCGTCATGGCCGCTACGACTAACGTTTTGAAGTTCACCAAGTACTTTGGTACCTCCAACGTCTTTGAGGCCAAGAGACGCGCCAACGCCGTCGAGATCAATCATGTCGATAGCCCGCCCGTGCTCTACGCCCCCGCCGTAGAAGCAACGGTCAGGTACATCGTCAACAACAAGCGAAAAGGCAACATTCTTGTTTTCATGCCGTCGGCTACTGAGATTGAGAACACCTGCACCAAACTTCGGAGGGACCTACCAGCACTTCATGTCATTCCGATGTACCCAGGTCTCCCCAGGTCTTCCCAGAACCTGGCAACTGCCGGCTTAAAGGAACAAATATGTGTCATCTCTAACAATCTTGATGACGCCAATTTGACAATCCCCAAGTTGGTTTATGTTCTTGGTATGTGGTGGACTGGATAATCTTCCCTACATTTGCCAATAGCTAATATCATCCTGTAGACTGCGGGATTCAGAACGAAGAAGGCTTCAACTACCGAGTTGGAATGAGTAATATCTTGACAGCCCCCATTTCGAAAGCATTAGCGCGTCACCTAGCCGAAAAAGCCGGACTATCTCGACCTGGAGAGTGCTACCGCCTTTATAGCAAGCGATTCCATGATCATGCAATGCCTGCGAATGATCCACCAGATGTTCACATGAATGAAGTCACCGGGGATGTCCTATTCCTAAAATCACTCGGCTTCGAGGAGGTTACTCAGTTCGACTGGATCGATCCACCTCATCCAGAGGCATACCTTCGTGCTGTCGAAGAGCTCAACGACCTGTAAGCCTCGCCTGATCATCGGCATCGAGTATAATTGGCCAATGGATGCTGATATTGTAAACAGCGGTTACATTGACGATCAATGTAGGATCACTGCAAATGGGAGACATGCGGCAATGCTTCCAGTTCATTGCGTCTGGTACAATTGCTTCATGAAAGCCCAGGAGCTTGGTTGCCTTGGCCAATTGGTCACTATCGCCGCTCTAATGAGTACACAAGAAGATATCTTCACCAAACCCTATGCGGTGAGATATGCTGCAGACGCAATGCGAGATTGCTTTCTGCATCCACAGTCAGATATACTTGGCCGCATGAATGCTCTGTCTTGCTACTGGCAGATGTCTCAGAATCTGTCCGATGACCAATTACTTGGTTGGTGTGACCTAAATTTCATCGATCACAAGGTGACTATGCAAGTTCTTGCTATACGCAAGCACCTACGCGCTCATATTCAGGAAAACTTCCTTGGGAACGAAAGCGATATTTTGAGTCTGGATGAGGCCGAGGATGGGTTCAGCGAGAAGATTCGCCAAGCACTTCTTGCGGGTTTTTCACCAAAGCCGCTATGGTTTGCCAATACAGCGATCATTTCAAGACTGCACGGGATGATCATCCCTTTTTACTCGACCCTCATTGCGGCCTCGACAGAACAAAGCACAAATGGGTCATCTGCCACAATATGCATTGCAGCGGTATCCAATACATGCAATTAGTCACATCTGTTGAGCCAGAGTGGCTTATCGTAAGTTATGACTTGTCTCACTTTGATAAATTCTGACCATCTCCAGCAATACTCATTTTTCGATGACGATAATCTTCCGACGATGCCTGACGGCCAATTAAAAAACCCCAAAATGAAAGAGTCTCTCGATGAAGCTCGAATGAAAATCCAGCAAGCATGCCTCAACAATGAGCCCGATCAAGTCTCCAAGCTCGATCGAGTGAGTAATCCTCCAAATATAAAAAACATATCTAATAACTTAGCAGACCACGAAGAACGTATCTGATGTAGACTCAATTACTTTTTCTCTCGATGACGAGAACCTGAGTCCTTGTGATGATTGGAGTAGGAATCCAGGGGACACCTCAAAAGACCTCGTTTCTCCTGCTGTCATCGCTCCGTCCTCAGATTCTCCCACCCCTGTGACCAGCGACCCATTTCGAGCACGAGGATGGCCCGACTCGTGGCGCGGATTCGGGATCCATCCGAGATGCCATATACGAGGGGTGATTCACAAGCATATTCGGCGCTGCGACGAATTTTTAAGCCAACAAGGTGCCAAGTTTACTCCCTTGGCATCTTTTGGCTGGGACTGCAACAGTCGGGCACTCTTCCCTCGGCAATTCCCTGGATTGGACAACCAAGACGCGGACCGCACCAAAGTCAGGATCCTCGTGACGCGAGAGGCTGAGAAGAAACTGCTGGTCAAAAATATCGATCTGGAAGAACTGGCTGCCCATGAAGCCAATGGCTAGGAGCCATGGTCTCCGGAAGACTACAGGCCTTCACTTGGCGAGTTTGATAGGGACCGTCGAAGGGTCGACATGATCAGAGATACCCTCCCAGACGATGCTGCCTACAGGGATACCCCGACAATATTCGCACGTGGAATCAACATCTCCCGTGCTGGCGATAACATGGCTTGGGTCGAAGGGCAAATGCTTGGCGAGACAGATGAGCAGACAAAGGCCCCGATCTCCGTGTCTCACGAGTTTCTACCTCCTGGAGGCAATACGGACACTCGCTCGTCGACCTCCAGAGGCCACCAGATTGTACACCATCGGCCATCGGGAGCAGGAGCGGGATGGGGTGGCTATGACGAATACCACCAATGGCAGGTGAACGGCCGATCCATCGACAAGGATTAGATCACAGTCAGTGAGACGGACTGGCGCAACAAGAGGCTGACGCCGCTAAAGTTTTCCAACAACGTCGGAAAAGAGCAAGTCGTGATTTACAACTATGAGGAAGAAAGTACAATCCTTGACAGAACTTTTCAGTTCAGAACTTTGCGTACAAGGATTGTCAATAATGGCAATCGGCCTGAAGGCAAAAGTGGTGGTTGGGCAGAAGGAGATGATGGAGATGATGATGTTTGGGGATCGAGGAGTCATAGGTGGAGAGGTAGAGGTCGTAGTCGTAGAGGTCGATGGTTAGCTCGGGAGAGGTGGTAAGTGGCAACGATATCTGTCAATCTTGTCTGCTCAGGATTTGGGTTTACATACCAAGGCCATTGCTTGAGAACACATTGGGGTTTCATGTCACTTGTCATTTTATGTGCCTTACGGCTTTCATATCTGCGCCATAGTCAAAAGAGAAACACAGGAGCCTTGGCAGATCAATAAATTAGTAAATATATAAAGTCCTATTTATAAGTAAATAAGTATA
The DNA here is from genome assembly GCA_013184415.1 of Fusarium concolor. Classification (NCBI taxonomy): domain Eukaryota; kingdom Fungi; phylum Ascomycota; class Sordariomycetes; order Hypocreales; family Nectriaceae; genus Fusarium; species Fusarium concolor. The sequence continues at coordinate 10,073 of JABCJY010001370.1, forward strand.
GAATAAAGGTTTCTATACTAGGGCTAGTATTAGAGAAATCGGACCCAGTTTAGCTGACAAATACCTATATTAGCTTAGCTATCTAGTGCAGTCCTGGCAAGTTTGCTATTTATATGGACACTTTGACTCGGGGCTTCAAGGCACTCCGTAAATGGCCATGAGCTCCTTAAATAAGGTACTATCTAAGAGTTCCGCTGCTGTTGGGCGGTTCTCAGGTAGGTACGAGAATCCCCATCGCAAGATACATAAGACGAGTTGTAGTTCGGTCGTATTAATGCCGGGCTGGGTAAATGGTATCTTCTTTTTAAGCCCAATGTGCCAATCAGGCTCCCGCTGTTGATTATACTATTTAAGATCACATGAGTCATCCGCCTGCCATAAGCCCTTCCACTCTGCCGGAAGGGGACCGAGGGTCTTGACAATAAAGGAGATAGCTGTGGAGTGAGCTACACCTGTAAAAAGAGGATATTTCCCATATAGCTCTGCAAACAAACACATATAACTCCACATATCAGATGCGCAGCTAGGGTTCATGCCATGTACTCGCTCTGGGGCACAATATATAGCAGGTGACTGTACTTTTTGGGTCACCTGTGTACCGGCTCGAATCGCCAGGCCAAAGTCGCCGATGTGGATGTCATCTGTCACTAGCTCCTTCTGTGGAGCCATTGGCATAACTAGCTCGGCAGGTCTCTGCATAGACAGTAGAGCCATCTTTTGAGGACGCCCAATATACTGGTACTTGGTGGTGGTATCATAGCTGTCAAATGGAGAGAGACCAAACATGACATTTGCACTGTTTAGGTCTGTAAGTATGTTAGGTTTGTGAATTGGAGAGTCAGTCTTTGATTGCCTGAGATGACCCACCGCGATGTACAATTCCGCCCTCGTGCAATGCCTTTAGAGTTTCTAGCAGCTGTTTTGCTGCCAGCATCCTGGAAGCAACCGGTTTCTTTCGGGCGTGGTCCCTGAGGTTCGGTCCCTGTAATGGGAAAACGAGGACTCGATGCTGGCCATGGGAGCCAGCAACAAGAAAGGTGTCCTGATATATCAGAAGACGAGAGGTATCCGATACGGCGTTGGCGATCTTGCCCTGTATGTGGCACTCGCGCTCCCTAGAGTCTCCTGGTACCATAATTTTGAGGGCAACATCTTTCTTGCAATGAATATCGTGAGCCATCCAGACAACAGAGAAACCACCATGACCCAGCTTATGTTCTATGCGATACCTGTCGGCAAGGACATCGCCGATGTAGGTGGGATAGAAAATGCCCCGGGCGTAATGTACCGGGTCTTCTGCTACCTCGCCGAACTCGTGCTCATCCTCCGAGTCGACAAAGTCGCCGCTATCAGTAGTGTCAGGAGGAGGAGGAGGAGGAGGAGGAGGCTTTACTATCGCTTTGGGTTCCGTTGCTGGTTTTAGCCCGCTCATTATGGAAAAGTGATGATGTAGTCTTGAGGTCAAATGTAGAATAATAACATGTACGTATATATGAAGATGGCAATCTGAAAAGTCCTGGCAGGTAAATAAGTAAGGCGGGGTTTGTCACTACGAAAACCCTACTTTTCTTCATCAACCAATAATAAGGTATCTTCAATAGCCAAACTAGAGATTTCTATAAATATATAAAAGGTATTGGTTTTAATATAGA
>JABCJY010001376.1:0-16198 GCA_013184415.1 Fusarium concolor
TCCCGGTCCCGTGACTTACCTGCTCCTCTGTCTTAGATAACATACTCTATCTAATTGGCCCAATACCCCTTATGGGACCTCATGGATGCCTTATGCCGGTCAAAGAGATAGAAAATAAGCTTAAACAGTAAGCGCTGTTTAGTCTTGCGCTTGCGAAATATAACCTATTATAGCAAGTGTGACTTAAACACGCCATAAGCGGGCTTTAAAGTAAGCTTACCTTAGGTCTAGGCTCATAAGCGGGCTTCAGACTTACTAAGCTATGCCTCCAGCTAAATGAAATACTTTTTCTATTATGCGATTGGCTCGTGTCGGCCTCATAAGGCTTGCGACAAGAATTAGCTACTCTTGTTTACTGGCAGACTAGAATGCTTTCTTTTTCTTGCTGCTGGAGGCTATTTCGAAATTCCAGTTAGTTAGTCTTGAATCAATCTTTCTATAAATACTGGCCTCTTCGCCTCCTGCTTCAATCATTATCAGCTACAACACTCAACCCACTCATCCAACTCATTCACTATCTAAAATCTCAATTCAGTCATCATGAAGTTCACTGCTTTCATCGCTGCCGTGGCTGGAGCTGTCTCGGTCAATGCCGCCGACGACGACTCGTACTTCATTGTCAACTCTCGCCGTGGTGGTGAGGTTTCCAGCGGTGTTGCATGGTACTCGAACCGCAACAACGCATGGGGTCGACAGCCTCAGAACTACGTCGATGTCGAGCATGGAGTTGTTCGTAAATGGGAGGGACAGCAAACAGAAGGTATGACTGAATTTTCAAAACTTGGAAATAAAAACTAATAGTTAGAAGCCCACTTCAAGGACGGTTCATGGTTCAAGGTTAACATCGATCACCTTGGATATGACAAGGCTGCCGGTGAACACGTTGGATTTGGGTGGAACAAATGGAGAAGTTTCAATTGCTACAAGACGCACAATAGGGCAGTTGTTGTTCCAACCTTGTACAGGGTTGAGGATTGGAACGTGCAGGGTATCTATGAGTGCAAGTAAGGGGAGTTGTAGTTGATAATGGGGCAGCTTCTTTGGCGGTTCCGTTGTTATTGCTGGGTTTTCTTTCATTAAGTATTGCTGTCAACCTTCTCTGTTGTGGCGCTCTAACAAGACAAGGTAGCAGGAGGCTAGATATTGTAACAAAGAATACCTTTTTTTTTATACAATATAAGGTTTGTCCTAACAGCTTCCAGAGTAACTAATTAAACTTTGATAAGGCTCCTTAATATAATGCAGTCTGAGGTTAAAGTATAAATACCTATGTTCCTTATCTCTTCTTATATAGAAATACTGTAGCTCTCTTTACTTTTACATTTGTCTTGCAGCAAGTTAGTTCCATCAATCTCTCTATATTCCTTGCAACCTCGCTAAAGATCACAGATCCGTTGTTTCAAGTTACCCCAAACCGCGGGTTCGCTAACAATAAATATTCTCCATATTTCTGGCGATCCACTGGCCTTCAATCCCCTCAATCATACATTTGCCTCATCACCAGCCACCCAACAAAAAGAAAAAGAAGATGTTCACCCGCCTAGAACTTAGGCAAGATCAGGAAAAGGCCATCCGCGGTGATGCAGTCCCTAGGCTCCTTGCTGACCGTGATAGTCGAGCAGCGCTTGTCCGGGGCATTCGCCTGCACTACCACTTGGCCATGACTGAACCCGTCAAGCGTCTTAGCTCCTCGGTGCCTTTATTCGCACGAGCTCGCAACGCTCGTCGCATCATGAGCAACGACATACCGGAACGGATGGTGTTGGAGGAGCAGCCATATTGTATCTGGTATCCCGACATTGCGACTGAGGAAACCTACCGTTCGCTGGCCTCTAAGTTTCCCGACATGCGCTACCAAGTCGGCCGTGCCTGTGCTGCTGCAGGTTACCATGACCTTTACCAACAGCTTGACCTCCTACCCGAAGTGTCTATAGCTGAAGAGGCGCGAGAGAGCGAAACAGATGGTGGAAAACTTATCTATGAAGAGATCATGAGTTTTAAACATCGCTACGCCATCATGGACGACTGCAAACGTTCCATCGAGTTTAAGGACTTTGAGTGCCCGGCGTATCTAAATGGTAATACCGAAGTGCGTTGGCGCTTGGTAGCTCGACAAGGCGTCGTACGCGACCACAAAGACGACCTCCTTCCATGCATCGAAGAGGATATGCATCTTGGTCTCGAGGACCAGGAAGTGGAGGAGATGCACGGCACACTGACCGATGACGAGGCGAAACTGCTCTACAGTCCTCTACCTCGGGACCTGCCGACGGTGAAAAAGACGTTATTGACACAGATGGCTGCCCACGATGGCAACATCGAGCGCTATGCTCAGCTCGCCAACTCGGCAAGAACCTTGACGCTCCTGGACCAGGATTGTGTCGTCCGTGGCATCTTGCATCACACTATGTATGCTCGCTGGTGGGCGGACCAGATCAAGAACGATACCATCTATGCTAGGTCTGCCCCATACGTGTGGGACATACAGCGAGCTATAATGGCGCGCCGCCTCATGCTCAACGACACTTCTGTGTTCGAAGACGGCTGGCCATCCGGAGTCCCAATGCCCTATATCATCTGGTGGCCCTTGCGACCGCATGCCGAGTTTCTTCACCTTCTCGCCAAGGAGGTACCCGAGATGAAGAGGCAGTGCGCGGCAGCAGCAAGTGCCTGCGACTATGACCATATCTACAAAGCACTTGACCCAGAACCAAGCTGGCACCTGTGGAAGGTTGCCACTATGTTCTCTACCAACCCGTTTTACCGTGAGGATCAAGAGAGGCGTGGAAGGGAAAAGGATATCGACGTGGAAGATGGCCGTTTTGAGGAAGATCACTACCGTGAAATAATGCAAACGAAAGAGTTTACGGTGCTTCCCGAGGATGGTGGGAGCATTCGAGACAGTGTGGAGAAAGATATAATACCAGGATCATATTGGGACAAAATACTCAGTACAAGCACTGTACAGCTTAGGATCTGGGAAGGTATTGGGAAGGTATCGCCAGAATAGGCGTTTATTATTCAGCATACAGGGACTTGGGCGCGATGATATCTTGGCGCCGCGGAGCCTAATTCCACGCTGGGGGAACCTTTCTAGCTGGGTCGCCATTAACCCTATTCCCACGACAAGGAACTAAATAAGGTGATATAGAACTCTACGTCGTTATAGCGGGAAGAGGACGATAACTAGCCTAACTGTCAAATTGTCAGTTTCCTGATTTGAGCACTTGCTTAGATTCTGGGAATTTGGGTTGCCTATGGACAGATGAAATTAATCCTGTATCGTTTATCAGAAAGCACAATTCTACCATCTCTAAGTAGTATCTGGACCAAGGACAGGGGGTCTTTAATGTACAGACAGCTCAGATCCTCATGCGTCTATCGGATAACACGTGCTGTCGTACCCAGCACCAACCCGATCATCAGTCCAGCCCAAGGCAGTTCCACGAATCTTGCACTTGTCCTTGAAATCAGCGTCACTAATCGTCCCATTGCGATACTCATCGCACGTCTGGCCGTCGAAATATGCCTAATCCTGTGTAAGTTCCGTTTACTAATACGTTTGAGAGCATACTGACGACATCTTTATAGTACGACTCGCAAACCTCTTTAGTAATGCCTGGGTTTGTGAGCCACCAAGCATCACTGGCGTCTTTGATGTGGAGACAGCAGTTGTGCTTGCTCTGGTCTTTCCTGTTGACGTGGGTTAGTTTGGGCGTGAACTCGGGAGAGAAAGGGAGGGATTACGCCTGGACAGCTCCGATGAGGAGGCAGGAAAGAATGAGGGACTTGATGCCTAGCATAGTTGCTTATAGTGGTTGTCTTGGGTAGATGTCAGACAGAAGTGTAAGATAATGTGTAAAAGGAAAAGGGCGGTAAGCAGCGATGAAATACTTATTCTTTTTAGCTTGCAGTATGCCAGTTGCCCTGGAAATATGGATGGAGTCCCCTTGGTAAAAACAGTTTTGTGTCAGGTGATTCGGCAGTTGTTCTTTATGCATTAACTATTTATCAGGTCCTCCAATAAGCTTCAGCCCCTACAGTATCTTAGACTTCTTTCCCCATTTTTCATCTTACTCAATGCCACGCTATAAAACTCTATAAAGTTAACCGCCTTTCTGTTATTTACTATATCTTATGCCACTGTTGTTGAACTAATATTAAGTAAGATATTAAGTTGAGCAACTATAAATATGCCGCTAGCCTTACAACATAGCTATAACCGCGACTAATCCCACTGCAGCCCAGAGACTCGACCCACGGCGAGTGCATGCACCACTCCTCGAGGTCTTTGTGGACGCAGTTTCACCAGCTACTGTAATCAAGTCACCATCAATACTACTGGTCCTAGTAGTTGCGGCCTGGGTAGTCGTCGCTTCCGCAACCAGAGCTGTTTCAGAGATATCGCTTGTGATTGTGGCCTCTGCAAAAGCAGCAGTCTTGGCAGCCAGAAGATACTCCTGGCCAGCTGTGACAGTCACAGGAGTCCAATCGGAATATTCGAAATCAGCATAGAAAAATATGTCAACCGTCGTACCGCCGTGTTTGGTGAACGTCGTCGTAGGGACTCTGTCATGTTGGTATCCGGAGAAGGAAAGGATGTTGGTTGTAGTGCAGACTTTAGGCATCGTTTGATCCATGTCGCATTGAATGGAGAATGAATAACCTTCTTCTTCGTCATCGTCAATACTAGTCTCTCCAGATTCCAGTAGTAACAGCTCCGGGTGCAGGTGTCTTATCAGCCCACGGGCCGACAATTATAGTGTTTTTAGTAAACCAACACTCGTCTTCATCCCAAGCTTTCTTGTTCTTGGGCTTTTCGCAGTCCAAGACGAACGTGGTAGCTGTAGGGTTTGCACCCAGTGACTTGAGCAACCAGGTTGGGTGTGCCAGTGTATTCCAGCATAAGAAGAGAAGTGGTGATGTGTGAAGACATGGTGAAATAAGTAAAGACGTTTGATTTAGCAATGCAATAGCGATCAGTTTCAGTCCGGCGGGTAATGGCGAAGAAGAAAAGGGTCTTTAAACTATGGAACAACATGGGTAGTCCGGGAATATCGGCCAATGTTTAACTAGCCAAGGTCTTGGCATAGTACCAAGCTCCACTCCTATTGCCTAGTGACGTTTGCATTTGGTCTTCATGACCTTCCTTGATTACGAGTTGATAGCTGATATAATTAGGTCAGGGAATACAGCTTCGCTCTATCACATTAGGCACCAAGAGCGTAGGCATTCAACCAGCAACAGCGAAATTTATCTCATAAAGGCAATTCTAATTCTGTTGGTTTGCTCATATCCACTCAAAGTCGGTCCGTTAAGTGACTCGCCTAATGGGGCTGAACATAATTGACAATCAGATGAGTTCTCCCAAGATGTTTCGCTACAGAATAGAAATAGCGGCATGCTAGTATCTATTTTAATGCTTCATGGTTTTGGGTTCGGGCAGCAACAGTCTAGCTTCACTTCTACAACATCTACCATCAGGGAATTATCTAACATCCTTTTACGCAAGATTGTATTAGCAATATTTCGTAGCCTCTCGTACTTAAAGTGTCGAGAACATTCAACCTCCAAATGCTACGTTGGAACACAATCCGTAACGCTTATGAATTCCATGGGGGGATAAGACAATATGTTTCTACTGAAAACAAAATCCATCTCCTAGTGAAAGAAAAGATGGATCAGGTACACAGAGAGCCCCGACCGGCATGAAAGAAGCTTGACAACGTCTTTGTAAATACGAATCTGAAACGTAAAGTCACAATTAGATTGAATCGCTAGGCTGAGTTTCTTAGAGTCTACCCAATGAGCATCCCAGTCTTCTCTGTGACTCTCAGTGTCGACGTACGATACATCGTTCTTTGGGTCGAAATATCCGTACTTTACAGTGTTTGCATCGCATTAGCAGCGGGGAAAGCAAGTGAGAACTGGGCGAGGTAAAGCACGAAAAGTGCATAACATTTGCAATTAGAAATCGTGTGATTCAATCTACCAATTCAACGGGTAAGAGCCATCAGGCAATTAAAGCACCTTTGGTATATCCGTGGATCAGTTGTTGATGGCGAAAGTGCTCTGAGTCAATGAACCAGAGCTGGTATCGATGGTCACTTGAACACCTGGCAGCGCCTTGGCTTCGTTGTAAGACCACTGCTGAACACCTTTAAATCTTTTTAGTGTGTATTCTTTAAATATCTGGATTGACTTACTGTTTGGGCCCTGAGCTCCGATAGTACACTTGGCGCCCTTGTCCAGAGCCTCAAAGTACTTGTACGTGACGATGTTGGGTCGTGCCTCCTCAAGGATTAACATGAAGTGATAGTACTGATCTTTGTCCTGGTACCGAGAGACGTACCACTCGATACAGAGTGAGCGTGAGGGAGCCTCGCCAACAATCTCGTAATAGATGCCTTGGGGAGTATCCTTGTAGATGTACAAGTCGCACCAGAACGGGAAAAGGGTATAGGGAGGAATTTCGCCGGTTCGATAGGGCAGAGGCTGATATGTCCAGATTCTGTTGCCGGTATCGAGACTGAACAGTCCATTGATCGACACAAAAACATTAGTTGAAGAATGGCCGTAGATCGTGACAGGGAATGAGCAGACGACCGGGTACACGATGTCATCATAGTTGTCTGCAGCACCTGCTAGACTACCCACGATCGGGATAGGGTTTCGGAGAGCCTATAGCAATGTCAGCATCTATCAGAACTTGGACTATATTTATACGGTAACTTACCACTTTGTTTGGCAGCTTGGGCTTGTTGGCCTCTTCGAGTTGGAGTTTAACCCTCTCGAGTTCAGCTTCAGCAACACGCTTGGCCTCCTCTTCAGCCTGCAGCCTTGCCTGAACCTCGGCATCATGAGCAGTAGCAGCATCAACCTTGGTCTGCAGGTCTCGAATCGATTCATCAGAGAGACGCTTAGCTTCATTGGCCGCCTCAAGTCGCTGGTGGTCTTCCAGATCGTGTGCACTTAACTCCTCAATCTTGTCCTGAAGAGCCTTCTGTGTTGCTTGAGTGGACTCTTGAAGCTCCTGAAGCAGCTTAATCTTCTGGTCGCGTTCCTCTTGAGCACCGGCCAGGCCAGCCTCAAGGGTGCTGATGGCACTATCCTTTTCGGAGATAGCCTGGTTGGCAGCTGCTAGGTTGCTGTTTGCCTGGTTGAGAGACTCGGTGAGGCCAGATGCCTCTTGCTCCTTGGAAGACAGCTCGGCCTTGGTACTGTCAAGACTAGCAGTAAGTTCCGTGTTAATCCTATTGGCAGTTGTGAGTTGCTCGGTGAGGGCATTGATCTGTGCTTCCTTGGCTTGGCAGTTGTTCTTGCAAGTCTCCATAGCCTCCTGTGCGACACTAAGCTCGTGTCGGGTCGAAGCGAGCTGCTGGATGGTATTGTCCAGCTCTGCCTGCAAGGCAGCCTTCTCCTGGAGAGCCCTCTCAAGCGCATCATGAGCTGAGTCAAGGGATGCATGGTCCTCTCTGTCATGCTCGGCCTCACGTAGCTCCCTCTCGTGCTCCTCAAGAATTGTTTTGTCAAGCTTGCCCTTGAGGCGACTCTCAGCTGTCTTGGACTGACGAAGAGCTTTTTCGGTGTTTTTGAGCTTGTTAGCAAGCTCTTTCTCGGCCTTGAGGGCCATTTCGCGGTTTTTGGTCAAGAGTTGTTGAAGTTCATTCTTGGCCTTCTCCTGCCCAGCCACCTTCGACTCAAGCTCTTCAATATTATGGACCTGAGAATGAAGCTGCTGGCGGAGAAGTGTCATTTCAATGGCATCATTACCTATGGTATCGATAGCGGCGTGAAGTCGCTTCCTGAGGAGTTCGTAGTCCTACAAGCAGGGTACCCATTAGCCTTTTGCAGAGTGGTCGTGAAGTCTGAAAGAAACTTGCCTCATTGAGATAAGCGGCGCGGTCAATGAAGGCAGATGCCCAAGCCAAATTTTCCACGATGTTGTCGGCAAATGGGAGGGGTCTCGTGATGCGCTTGATGGCAGGTTCCTCAGTGGGCAGTGTGCACTGGAAAGTAGCAGCTTCGACGTATGGCTCGGGTGGAGAGACAACAGCCCTGTTACAGATAAGCATGAATTTTGCTCAAAGGATGGTGTTGGCCATACTGAGATTGAGAACCACAGTGCTTAGGCTTTCGATGGTGAGGCATATTGAAATGGGCTCTTTGGGCGGTTTGGGTCGTTTGGGTTGTTTGAAAGAGGTGAATCGTTTCTGAGTATGGAGAAGAGAGTTGGAAGGTCGGTTTGGTCTGGTTTGAAAGAAGCTTGAGAGAGGAGGACTTATCTCATATTTATAATAGATATCTAAATAATACAGGTAGAGCAACAGAAGTATATCATTTGTTCCCCAAACCAATTGCCTGCCCAAATTCTTTCCTCACCGTAGTGACCGTTGTCGTCACTGTAACTATTGCCATTGTTGCGATGATCGACGACTGTGGCTGTCGTCAGACCGGGATGCCCGCAATTTCTCATTGAGCGAACTACCCAGTCAACCAGGTAGTTGGATGCTCAGCTTGCAACGGTAATGCCGGAATGGCCTGATGTTACATTGGAGGCTTTCCGGTTTGGTCTTTTCAGTAAGCCCGGAAGAATGTTTTGGAAGAATTGAGAGTTAGTGTGGTCAGCTGAACATAATCTGGCGCACCTGGCGTTGCTGACGGATCAATAGACCCTTTTATTGCAGGCTCAGCTACTGCACCTTGACGATCTTGTCCCCTTTTAGCATAAATATGCCCTCATTTGCATGTGCCGCTTCACGTTTCCTGCTGCTATTGGACTGCAGAACTGCAAAATACTATTAACTTCACGCAGTGCCAAATTAAGTAAAGACAAATTATCACATAATATTGGATTATTTAGAAGAAGCTACACTTATTGCCCTTTGCCAAGACACAGCATAGTCAATTCAGCTACACAGAATTGCCAGTGACGGATAGCTGTTGCATCACAGTAGTTCTACGCTGCATACTGACTTGTAGTATCTATCTAGGAAGCTTTACCGTTATTCGCATCGACTCTATCTTTCTCAAGGGGGCCATAGAGACCCTCTTGGAGAACTAATGGAGGCTTTTTTTATCTCCATAGTAGAAGTTCTCTCCCGCTTCTGCCTGAAGTTCACACAGCCCCATCTCAGTAAGTCACCAAATGTACCTGGCTCGCTGTCTTTGCCGTCATTCTCGCCCCAAAGCTGTCCCAGATATGGAGAGTGTGTGAGGCCTTTTCCATGAGTGAGCTTCTGCCAGCTGCTCTACTTAAGAGCTTCCACACAACCTTATGCGCGTCTGTAAAGTCTTCCGACTCAGGGTCAGTGTCAAGTCGTAAATTCAACAGGTCGAATAGCCGTTGCCCTGAAGAAAAGCCAACAACAGATTCAGCGGCCCAATTCTCGGTTCGTGGATCAATACCCAGGATGTGCTCTTGCCAGTGTTTGGACGCGTTGAACCCGTCACCTACGTCCTCGAGCATTGTCGATCGTCGCCAGCACATGACTTGTGTGATGTATTCCAACACCTGCTTGAAATCAATCTTAAGATGAAAGCGAGGGCAGGGTTCTGGCTCATTCCGGCGTAGTTGTTGCGTGTTCACCAAATATGAAGGAACAATTTGTGCCTCCCGTTGTCAGTACATATGGAAAATTGGAAAGACACGGCTTACCATCTCTCAATGAACGGATTGCCTTTGCTGGAAGCAGTGCAATGGTTGGCGATAGTTTGACCGTACATAACTGGAACAGCAACTTCGAACGGCGAGTTGGGATCCGCGATTTGATTCCAACAAACACGATCCAGATCCCGCATGAGAATACAGCCAACATCCATGGCAACTCCGCCATGTTCAATCAGCAAAGCACCTCTCAAGAAGTCCATAGAGTGTGGCCCAATATATGGCCCGTCCATGGTCCCCTTGACAAAAGCTTCTGGGAGCAAATCCGGGTTGGCGAACTTCAATGCGTGGTTCGCAAAACCGGGTACTGTATCAAGCACACGAACAGTCCACGATGGACCACAAATACGCACCCAGTCAGCCACGTTGCGTTGACGCCAGCCTGGCAGGAGTCAAGGCCAGAGTGCCAGAAGCCCAGATATTATTTCTCGGAAGTGACGGGAACATGGGTATTAAGCGAGGCGATAATGTCTTCAGCAGGGCGGGTATCTGGATTCTCGATAATTTCGAGCTCAGAGATGAACTCTTCGGGAATAGAGTAAGGCGTCATGGTACTAGATTTGATAGAGTGTTAATGGAGAGCTATAAAGATGTGTTTGTCTCTTGAATCTTGATATCTGGATGGTCATGGGCTCTTTATACTCCCATTACCCAGCCAAGCCACTTCCATAATCCATCCTCCACCGCCTAAGTGTATCAATCTGATTGGGGAGCCGTCGAGATGAGGTCAGCACTAATCCATAACGAGACAATTAGTGGTCCGTATATACGCATTGTAGCGCCTATACACCAGACACTCCTGATCCTCGGTTGTTTTTTGCTAAGTGGGCGGAGATTGGAAATTTGTCTTTTCTTATCTCCGTAGTTACTCTGAAGCATTGAGGGCGGTTCTCGGCATAGTCCAAGTAGTGAGATCAGCATAGGAAAACGCTTGGCTGCAGCTGGTTTTGTTTATAGTTCTCTGAGCCAACAATACTAAATTCAATTTTAGAAGGACTCGAAAAATCAGTCTACCTCTCAGTAACAAGCTTATTTATTCTTCTTTTCCAGCCTCTTTCGCTCGTCGGTGTTATGAAGCCAATCCAACCAGGGCATTCCTCCAAAATGAACGTCGAAACGCTCGTGATGGCGGTCATGACGATATGCTGCGCCCCCAAAGAAGTCAAAGCCGCTGTGGACTGTTGCCGTCTCAATGAGCTGCCAAGCAACAAATGCCCACATTGTCAAGATGTGAGTTCTCAGTACGATGGGCGGGAGGACGATTGGAATCGTGTTGGCTACAATATGCTCAATTGGATGGGCATACTGTGAGGCGAAAGATACTGGCGCAGTGAACTTGTGGTGGATTTTGTGGATTCGACGATACAAGTAGGGTATGTGAAACAGTCGATGCGAGTAGTAGAAGAGGACTTCCCGAGCAGCCAGGCATATTGCAAAGTCGGTTACAAAATCCCGAACAGAAGGCAGCGAGGCCGTAATCTGGAAAGTGGATGGTTGCTCGAGTTTGGTTGCCAGGATCGCCAAGGAAACCTGTAGTCCTATGACTATAATCTGGTTTCTCAGAGATATGAGAACTGCATCTAGAATCTCGGACGCTTTGGGTTGCTTGGGGGCAGGTTGGATCTTGTGCTTTGCTGCAAAGGTTGGTGCAAGATGATCAAGAAGTATAAAAAGAGCTGATGGGATCCACCAGAAGATTATCTGGATGGCCAGAGTGCCAACTAATTCAATCGTAAAGGGGTCGTACCGAGCGACAACTGAGGTCCAAAGTTGAGACATCTTGAGGTAAGGAAGGATATTGGGTGAATGATGAACTGAGAGAGCATGAGGTTGAATCAGGTTGATATACTTGCTAGGGTTAACTAACTATATTAAGTAGGAGCTGTAATACCCCGCAGTTTATTAATGCCTAAGACTTGTAAGGAAGTCGCTAGAGAAGAGCCTCTATGTCGCTTTGCCATTTCGAGTTAAAGCTCCAGTGGCGAATTCAATATCACGCGGGGCCTCGGCAATCTCAGTGATCATAGATTGTCAGGTGCAATCCACATGAACTATCAGAGGCTTGTCCGAGGATCGAACTGCTGTCTCGGGCTCCCGCGGGTCCCTCATGCCCGTCGGAGTATTCTGCTGTAATCTGATGGGCTAATTTCGATATCGAAGGTGGCGTCATCCTTATAACCAGTGCCTTATTAGTGAAACCGACTTGAGAAACAGACCTGTAGTGTCTGTCAGCTTCAACACCCTGGTAGCCAATTCCATATCCGGGTCCACCAAGCGCAATAGCGTCTAATTTACTATTTCAAGCTGTCTCTAACGCAAATATCGTTAGCTCATTCCTTCTCGGCATAACTTACTTCCGCATCCATGTCAAGCTATGGTCTTCTTTGCCTAAGGCTGCAAGTCTAATTATCCTGCTGACAAGACAATTTAATCTCTCCTCCCAATAGTTACAAGTATTCCAGTTTGAACGAGAACCATGACACCCAGGAGAGACACTGCTACTTACACCTTAGTGAAAGGAACAGGTATGTCATTTAAATAACTAATTTATATTAATGTACTGATATCTTATAGGTTCGCTACAGCGTATATGGTATTTATACCATCGCCTGGGCATTTGGTCCAACATTCTCGTTTCCGCGCGTTATGCCTCTGCCAATGGACGAGACTTGAGAAAACCTATTATAACTGAAGCACTACGTCTCGTTTTACAAGCTCATCCTGCCTTATGGCACGTCTTTGTGCAGAAACCATCTCCCAATCGAGGTAATCACGAGCTACACACCGCCAGGCTGCATACTATCGACCTCGAAACATGCATTGAGTACTTGGATTGCAGCCAGAGCAACCCTGACATTACTTATGAGGACCTGGAAAAGGCCCATAACGAGTGGTTGTGGGCTGCTGATGAACCGGACCGGCCATTGTGGAAACTTCTTGTCAAAGGAAACAACATCGTCTTTGTGTATCACCATTCTATAGGCGACGGTATTTCCGGAATGGTGTTTCATCGAGAGTTCCTCGCGGCGCTCAATTCCCCGTTAATCATCGAGAGGAGGGAGCACGCCCGTCATGACACCCTTGTATATGCGAACGAGAATGCCCAATCCCCAGTTGAGCCCGAAGATGTATGGGAAGAGAAGGACAGCATTCTCCAGATGATATGGATACAGATAGTGTGGTGGTTCCTAAAGCTGTTCTACGGTAACAACCGCATCTATGGCGACCTTTCCCCATCCAAGCCTCATCTGAAGTCAGCAACAGCAGTGGCAGAGCCAGAACAGAGAACAGTCACATGCATATCGTCATATCGTATCTCAGCAGAAGAAATGTCTATGATCCTTGACGCATGTCGAAAGCATGAAACCACATTCACGCCTCTCCTCATTACCATGTTTACTATCGTCCTTGCAAACGACTTCTACCCCAACGCAAAGATAGGCGCAACGCGCTTTAACTTTGACTTGAGACCAATTCTTCCTATGTCTCGCATTGGTGGTGGGTCCTCAAATGGCACTTTTGTGAATGCAGCTGCAAGTTGGCAGCGCTGGCATAGGCTCGGGCCGTTTCGCCAGGTCCTGCTAACCAAAGGCGACGGCGGTGGCTCAGCACTCGACTCCCAAGCTGTATGGAGCCTAGTAAAGGACTACAAAGAAGAGATGACGCGTGCCATTTCTGGCCCAGCTATCAGAAACTGGATCGGAGTGAAGCGACTGGGAACTGACCTAGAGCAGGTTATTGATAGAGGTTTCCCGTCCCTTTCCCTCCTGCTCAAGCCGACTTTTAGCGTGTCTAACATTGGTGTCTTTTGTAATGTTCAGACAGGAGATGACGTGGAAGACAGAGGACCTTGGCGTATTGATGACATGCAATTCTCAGCCGGAGCAGTGAACGGTACACAGGGTACACACGGTGCTATCTTCCACGTGGCTGGTGTTGAAGGAGGAGACACAATTATTAATGCAACTTTTGAGGATGGTATCGTTTCACGAGAGATGGCTGATAAGATTTTAGAGCGTACTGTAGCTAGGATTCTCGAGCTTGTCTAACGGATTCTTTTTATTATACTGGAGAAATCTATACCATCCAAAACCTGCTTACTTACCTCTCTATAGCTCATCAGAGATCTCTTTAATTTGAGAAGACCTGGGGAAAGGTACTCGCCCGGCTGTTGAGCACAGACTTTGTACATCGCTCCGTCATTTCCTCTTCATAGCCCTTCAGAGCATCTGTCAGGTCTGCCCCCTCTCCTGATTTGGCTAGACTTGCTGTAAGTGATATTGCATCCTTCATTGCCATATTGCCCCCCTCCCCTCGAACTACACATAGTATGTTAGAAGGTCAATGAATATTTGCACGTAGCTGGCGATTAACATACACGGCACCATGGGATGAACAGCATCCCCAATCAGAGTGACTTTGCCGCGTGGCAATGCTGGAGGCACCATATCCTTCATAACAATAGGTGGGAGCAGAATTCCTTCCACCGGCGTTGCCCGAATAGGCTCAATATAATCTTCGTTGAGATTGTCAAGATGGCTCATTACATATGCGTGCATTTCCTCGCGACTGGCACTCGTAGTCCAGAAGTCGTTCTTTGTAGCGTCTTGGTCCTGCCTTGTAGTTGTCAGATTCTACATCGGTCTTGTTGTCAAACATAGTGATAATCAACACGGCAATACTTACCAACCAAACATCCAATAATATCGAGCGCTTTGCAAGTCCTCTGCAACGTCTTTGACGCCAACGAACAGACGGCGTGTGTCTGCAAACCCAACACAGAAACTGTTTGCCAGTTTCATCCATCGCTGGTACTGATCCCGAGTTGCGACCAATTGGCCAATAACAAGACCGATTGGAAGTCGTGCGGGCTCCGCGTCTGGCCTGCCTGCAGCTAGTTGGCGGTGAACTAATAACGTGTCAACATTTTTGTCTCTAGTATCCAACCTTACGTTCAGAGCCTCGACTTACCCCGGCTCGAAGTTCCATCCGCTCCCACGAGAATGCTGCCTCTGATCTCAGTTCCATCCTCAAAGGCTGCCGTGACACCTGTCTCATCTTCTTGGTAACTCTTGAACATCTTTCCCCACTCAACAGAAACTCCGTTCAGCAGTTGTTCGCGGAATTCTCCACGAGATACCCTTACAAATGGGTTATCCGTACCCGACCCAAAGCGATAGAGTGTTTTGAGTTCACAATCCGCAATAGAATACATGGCACCTTGTGAACCAAGGTTAAGAGCCCGGGTTGAGCAGAGGCCTTCCAGAGTCTTCTCATCGAGATGGGTGGCAGAGGCGAGATCTGACATTAGCCAAGGATGTAATGAAATGGCCCAGCCCTGAGTTCGGGCTTGAGGCACAGCGTCACGTTCGAAAATTCGGAATGGAATGTTGGCCTTCCTGAGAGCCTGGGCTAAGACGAGCCCACCGAGGCCGGCGCCAATAATGAGAACAGGATCACGAGAGGACATGTTAAGTGAAGGAATTCGTTTTGAGTTAAGGATTAAATGACGATGTCAAGAAATGCTTGGTGGCAGTTGGTCTTCAGATGGAGGCATCTGTTTATGGTTTTATAATTTGCGAAAATATTAATTTTAATGTAATCGGTATGGATAATGACCCGGCCGTCAGACGATATTCCAAGCTCTTCCAAATGCAGAAACTGGCCTGAAGTCTACCAACAACAAAAATTCTAGTTGCAGACAGCTTCGGCGTGTATTTGCGACCGAGCCGAAATTGTAGATAAGACCACTAATCTTCAGCCCAGTGGTTCGGTCCGGCCCTCGGTCTGAAATGCATGCCGAAGTATAGTTAGCGAGTCCAGATTCTCTGGAAATAACCTTGTCTCGCGTCTTGTTAAAATAGATTAAAGCCGCAAATCTAAAATAAACTTCTAATTTAAATATGATCTTCTAGCTCTTTTACAGTGCTTTACGAGAAGTAGAGTCCGGTGCGACGGGTCTTGGTTGCTGATCAAATTGACCCATGACGCGTCCGAGATCTTGGGCTAGGGCATTCTCGCGTGCTGGCCAATGCCAATCCTTCAGCCACGAACCTCCAATATTCTCTTATCTCGGGCCAGACATTGACGTTGCTTTTGTGATAATAGTGTGTTCGGGAACCTTTAAAAATGATATGATGTGACAGATTTCATGCTATGGCCCGACGCCGTCGTGCCGGAACACCTCAATCGCCGAAGCCGAGGGTCGAGCTAGCGCAGAAAACGTCAGCTATAGGGTATTTATTATTCAATATCCAACTCCGTCGCGCGTGTCAAGGAACATGGGACTGGAATACTGTTTAAAGACATTTGAAAGGTTGCAGCCTAGAATACCAATTAAGTCTAAAGTTAATAGAAGTCTATATTGAGAGAATCCAGCATTTTGATAGACGAGGATTGCTATTCTAACTGTATGGAACTTGTAGCCCGCACGCCGGCCTAAAGCAAAATTATCTTTCAGGCTTGGATTTATTGCTACAATTTAATTCTAGTATCATATATTTAAATATATATATATATACTTTTATGTCG
>JABCJY010001377.1:0-10932 GCA_013184415.1 Fusarium concolor
AATTTTTTTTTTTTAAAAAAAAAAATTTATTTCACAATTACTACAAAATCATGTCTTCGGCAACGCAACAACTCAGTTTTTAACCTTATCTGCAATCTTTTCAGTCGGTGTGATCACAATTTTATTGTGGAACGGAGGCGCTTCGGCTTGCCTCTTTCAAGGCTGATTGATGGAGACGATGGAGCCAGCGGAGTTTCCGGACTGGGAATGATTAGGAGAAGTTTCCGCTATCTCCTCGCCTTGAATACTTTTTTGAGATGATGCATGAGTATATACATCAATCTTATTCATCGATATCTGCTTATCGCCAATCACATTACTTGTGAGGATACATGTGATAGCGATAACATAATTTCTATGGACCATTGGGTATATCAGCCTTTATGTTAAAGTCATTGAGTCGCGTTGTATACTACATGCGATAATATCCTGTTTGGGATGGGTTTTGCTATAATTAGAAGAACCTCATAATCAAGAGGCTGAAAGACGGCGATCTTTAATTGGATCGAATCACAATGATTCAAGACACACTTAGAGCCTCGTGGAATACTGATCGGTTGGCTGCGTTGAGTGAATTGGGGCCGAATATCGCTCCAGAACAACGCCCTGCGCCCTACGCCTTCTAACTGCCGCGGTAACTTCACCCGACAACTCCCTTATGAAACGAAGGACGTGCATTTATTAGATAGTTATACAATTCTCATTCTATTCCATGCTTGGTTATCCCCTCTTTTATATCACCATCAGAACTAAACTCCCGAGCTTTCACTACCAATACCCAATACACCGTTTTACAACCATTAGAGAATGACTCTAGCGACATCTTTCCAGCTATCTCAACCACTCGAAGGTCCATTAACATGCTGTCTCCGGAAACACGAAAGCCAGTCCTCATTATCCGCCAGCGTCTGATCCCATGGATCCTGAGTATCATAAACGATCCTTCTCGCCTCCGTTTGAAACATATCATCCGTCGGAACAATACCGAGACTCATTAGCCGCTGCGCATACCTTCCCAGATGATGAACCAGAAACTCTGGGAATGCCATGGAGCTGCTATCCTGTGTTGTTGATCGTTGCGGCTGCGGCCCTGTTTCCTCGACGGCGTCCAAAGTACTGCTCTCCTGACCTACTACATCCATCGTTCGTCCAACATTCTCTCGAATCTGAAGAAGATGGTCTCGGCAGTTTGGATCCGTAGCAGAAAAAGGAACTGGACATTTTTCCTCCATTGCGATCATGTAAGGAGCCAAGTCGTTTGTTACTCGAGCCTTGATATGGGGTTCAAATTCATGACAGCCCTTCCAGTCCTCCATAGTATCGCCCTTTCGAAAATGCTTCGCCAGATGTTCAATGCGCTCTTGCCACGTCTCCATTCGAATATTGCAGATTCCACACCTCGATTTCACTGGCGGTCCCTCGACTTTCCACGAATCTATAACAGGCAGCGTTTTCACGTGGTGGACGAGTCGGAGGTGTTGAGCAAGATGATCCTTGCGGCTGAAGATATGTGGTTTATCCTCATTTTGACAGATTGCGTGGTTGTGAGTTTCGAGATGTTCTGTGGTTGGGTCGAGTTGACTGCAATATGCACAATGGCTTCTCCCTGTTTCTGGAGACACAACAGCTCCTCCAAAAGGAGCGCATCGCCAGCCTTGCAGATCCAGATGAAGAGATTTCTCATGCCGTGCCCAGTCATACTTGCTCTTGAACCTATCGCAGCAAAATGTACAAGGAAATCGTCTCTTCTCGGTATCCTTGCTCTTGACGGATGCACGCTTCGACTTGGTGACTCTTCCGCGCCGTGTTGCAGATTGGGGTGAGCCCACGGAAGCAGATGAACAACTCGTTACGCTGCCAAAACTCACTGTTGATCCTGCGCGACTCCCGACACGGCTCTTACCTAGACTTCCCGCGGATGAACGGGGTCGCAACGGGGTCTTTTTTAGAGCATCGGCGATAGCGGATAGAGACGCTGCTTCGCCTTCTGGAGGAGATTCTTGCCAACGTTGCATGGGATCCAGAGTGCTGTCGCGTTGGATGTTCGCGCGAGGTATCGAGATGGGGTCGCTGCCGGATCGCTGCGGTTGTCGACGGAGATACTGGCTCCTCTTCCGTGGAAGACCACGGTTCTGGTTCTCGGTTGTTGGAGAGCCTGCAAACTTTTGCGTAAGTCCAGGGGTTGTTGCCCCAGGGGTGCTAACTCTGTTGCCTGTTGCGAATGGCGAGATTTTTCCGCCGACATTGTCAACTTCCATTGACAAAGGATCTTGCCATGATTGCAGACTCAATGCTGGGTCGAGCCAGAGTTCAGCTGACGGACCCGTGATGCCAAGGTCGAGAGAATGATCATGGAAGAGACCGTGGGTTGGCCCAAATCCATCATTCTGATTCGGGAAAAAAGAGGGTTGACTTTGACTGCCATGAATTGGCGATAATCTATCATCAAACTCGTTGTTGGCAAGCCCCAGCCTTGCAAAGTCGAGTTCTGAGAAGGTCAAGACTATCGCTCATTAGCGTAGTTCAGTCCCGAGTATGCCGATCCGCTTACTATCGCCGTCCACGTCATCTGACGGCTGCCGACTCGGTGCATTGGACTCCATTGCGGCGAACTATGCTGATGGGATACAATGCGGGCAATCGCATGTAGTTATCAAGTCATTTCGCGATGTTGACGAGGTTGGATCAAGTCACAGTCATAAGCCTTTGTGATGACAAAAGGCGTCGTTGACTTTCCGGAATCGGAGTGAGGCTGGCTTACCCCCACCTCGACTAATGTATGTAATGTTCGTGACACCAAATACCGAGTTTTGCCTCCGAGATAGTCAGAAGAAGCTGTAGTCTATTCTCTTGGCGTCTTCAATCTTTCAGCCTCAATTTTATCGCTTTTTTCGCCCATATTTTCTCCATAATACGCCGTCGAACGTGATTGCTGAGAGGCTTAGGCTTAGGCTGCCCGGCTCCCCGACACCAATATCCATCCAGACATTAGTTTCAGCGTTGTGTCCTACTCTATTACTACAAGATGTGTCACATTGGCGGTCTGGAGCTGTTTCACTAACTATGATCCCAATGTTTCTCAGAGAATTGGTCTGAGTCACCAGGGACGACCCTCATATCGGCTATCATTCAACATCTCGCCAAGCAGCCCGCTAGCCCAAAGCGCGAAAGTTATTAATGCTTGGCATACAAGATTCGACTCAGTTTTGGGTCATGTACGGAGTAGAGTGATATTGTTGACTTCTTTAACCTGTCTCCACTATTTTCTAATCGTATTTTCAGGAAATCAGGGCATTCAATACTCTGATCACCCTGCTTTCCGACTGCTACCTTTGGAGTTGAAGAAGTTAGGCATCAAACCGCGTCATTAGATTCAATCGAGGTCCTTCGCCATGATGGGAAGCCAGTCCTCAATTGAGTGATCAAAGATAGTGTTGAAGGAGCTGAAGACCTGGTAAGCCAACCGCCAACCGTTTTCGATACTTTCCTAGGGTCAAGGTACGTGAATGGCGTAGTGCAACTTTGGCCGTCATCGGTCGCAATGGGGATATACGCATCGTGATCCAAAGAGAGGCGTCATGGCCCACCAGAGATCGAAGGAGGGCAGATAGTTTACGTTCGAATAGAAAAGGAAAGATGCTATGTATTGAGTTTTACATTAGCACTCCATATTTCAATTTAAATTCCAGAAGTAATATTGTTGGGCGCCTTTCTAAACGAGAAGTGATGGCAGTATCAATGAAACATCTAACAGCTCCAGCCATTATATTTGACTTCGATTATTTGGTCATCTAGTAAGTAGCGCTTATGTACTGACCGGAAATCACAGCTTTGTCTATGCTTTCCTTACGCGCGAATTGTTTCATTCCTCCTTATCATTCTCAATCTGTTAGCGAATAAGAAGCCTAAGCATAATTATTAATCCAATCAGTGGTCGCAACTCAAGGCGCGTGACGCTATGCGTAGGGCGCGAAAATGGCTTGCGTCGGACCAAAATCGGAGCAGTCAATGACGCTTACCAAGAAGGTCCAAAATCGAGTCATGCTATTATTTGTATCTTTGCATTATAGAACAAGACAAGAAGAAAGTGTATTAGTAATTACTTAGTATATGTTCTTCTGTATGTAATTTCTGCTTTATGTGCCTTTTGTACTGCATTTCTCAGATACCCAAGTGTATCTGTTCCACAGAAGAGCTGGATAAAATCCTCATAGCTGGGAAAGCCATCAACTTGTATCTGATCCTTGCCAAAAATAATTATTAGACCCTGGTCTTGTAGAAACACAAGCGCCCGGATACACTCATTCCAGCTATGGCCCCCGTCATAAACCAAATAAATCATAAGTCCTAAAATTGCATGGACGATATTGAGAGTGGAAGCTTTTTGAATCTGTAGAAAGAATGAAACAAATAGGTGAGTGTAGCCGGAAATACCTGTGCCATAAGGTAGACCACGATTTAGAGCGCGCATGTTGTCTGAAGCTTCGCCATCTTGCCTCTCAGCGTCAAGATCCCAAACCTTGAACATTACTGGCTTTACACTCTGTTGCCCGGGAGTGCAAGGTGCATGATGGCTGAGAGTTATGCCCCCTCCTAATGTTGGCGGGGAATGAACCTCGTGGAATTTCGGCATCCCTTTCAAAGGGATAATACCATTGTGGTATCTGTTGCGTGTGGCTTCCATCCAGGGGAAGTAATCTGGCGCAGCCACCTTCATTACCTCAAAAAGACACATTGCTACAAAGAAGTCCCCAGCTACTTCGTATCCATTCCTGGCCAGGACTTGAAGGAAGTGATCGAACTCTCCCCTGGTTATCCTGGTCGTCTTGATGAGGTGCAAGCGGGGATCCTTGTCTGACCATGGTCGTGGCAGTTCATCTTGAAGACGAGCCACGAATTTGCTGCGGATAATGCCATGCATGTCATCTGTGAATCCGTCAACGACTTTCCAAAACCCTTCACGTATGGCCCTTGATGCTTCCAAAACTTGTGGTGGGATTTCCTCCAGGAGTTCAGCATTTAGAGCACTTTCCCATACCCGACCGTAGATGTTATCGACTAGGCGTGTCCGCGGCGGTCCTTCACTGCCATGTTTATCCAATTCTTCACCCAGTCTTTGTGCATGCAGTCGAATCCCTTCCATTTCAGTACCTGAAAAATCATTCTCTGCCATGCTTAGGAGAACATTAACTGAATACAGGTCCGTTTCGTTACGGACACGGCAGCTTTCTCCATAGCGTTGAAACTTTTGGATAGTTTCTAGCTGACTGCGATTGTGGTTGCCAACATCAACTTGAAGTTGAATTGTATCAAGAAATGCAGCCAAACATTCTGTTGGTGTTCTAATGGGTCTTTCCGGAGCTGGAGAATATTGTCCAGCGGTGGCGGCCCTAGTAATGGCTCTCCCGATCATTAAACATGTATCTAACATATCACATGAAGTCAAGGGCTCTGGTAGACTCAATAGCAAAGGAGTGATTGACTCTTGAACCTGACAAAATATGTTTCTGACTGGCTGGTCTTGTACTGTTTGTAAAATAACCTTGGTAACAAAGTCGCAGACTCGCTGTCGATGGAAAGCCGAATTGTGAGCAACTTGGTGGCATAGGATGAATTCTTTGCAACTGAAAAAAGAATGGTGAATGCTTAAGACTGCCGTTGGAGGTACTGACTGCAATAACGCAATAAAATCAGTCAGATTGGCCTGTCTTGTTGGGCGCCAGCGTTGGGACCCAAAGCGCTGTTGGGAGATATGAAGTCTCATCCGCATTTCTGAATAGAGATGGCCGATCATATTGGGATCCGTAGCTTAATAATCAGACTGAAAACTCTAGAGAGCTTGGTAGGCCATTCGGTAGATGTCGCGGCAAAGTCTGGCAATTTATATAAGCCGAAGGCCATCCTAATGAGCTGCGTGAGGCGAAGTCACGGGCAGGTAAAGGTAGCTACATCGCTTCATGAAGATGCAAAAGATCCACGTGACTACTCAGGTCTGTATTGTTTCCTTTCCCAATCGGCCTTCCAGTCACTCACATGGACTTAGCAGAAATGAGTCAAATCAAATAAAAGCCTACCTGAGTAACTCATATCTCGTGTCTAATGAAGGGTATCTCTAGCTATCCCAAATAGAAGTAATATCATCATTCCCTCTAGCATCGCCATCGGTTCCTTGGTCAAGCACCTGTTCCACAATGCTGTGAGCTCTTTCTCGACTGGCGTTTTTCAAGATTTTCGAGAACAGTTCTACAGCGAGCTCACGATCTTCCCCCTCTTCAGGGCTGCATCTTGCATCCAGTGAGTCGAAAACTTGAAGAGCTGTCATCCCCCGTGAATCAGTAGCCCCGATAGATACATGACCTATTTTGTGCTCAGAAATAATCTACAATGTCTTCAAATCGCCAAATCTAGCGACATGGTGGAGGATAGTGGCACCAGTTGCGTCACAAACATCAGTTCTCGCCCCGCGCCTAAGTAGAATTGGCAGGACATGGTGGCTGTTCCAATATATTGCATTCAGTAATATGGTACGCCCGGACTTTGTTTCGGTGGCCTCAAGCTGCGCGTCATACTCAATCAGAATCTCTGTGTGTTGCTCGAGATTCATTCTTGTCGCATAGTTCAATGGTGTTCGACCTTTGTCATCAGAACTTTCTATCAAGCTCTTTGTTCCTGTCGGGAGCTTGTCTTGAATGCTTTTGATCTTTTCTAGGATGATCTTGACAGATTCTGGGGCTCCACTTCCAGCAGCGTAGTGAAGTGGTGCTTTCCCTCGAAGATCGGGTATGTCAACCGAGGCTGTGTACTTCAGAAGTGTGCGGACTGTATTCACGTCTTTCCTCGAAGCAGCCCATGCTAGAGCTGTTTTTCCAGTCAAGTCTTGCCTGTCGATCTCGTCGCTTGACACCGAAAGATATGTGTCAAGATCACACGAGGCTTTGAGGCCCAAAACAATACGGCGAACTCCTGACAAGCACTGCTTCTCAAGGCTTGCTGTGTCATTGAGCGAAAGGCCAGCGGCATCTAGTATGAACCTCCTCTTCAAGGGTTTTCGAAGATACAGCTCCCAGATAATATCATTTGCAGATCTGGAATATACTGTTAGGTTCTGATATACTATATGCTGGGGAAACATACAAATTGTCATGGTCTTCGACGTCCTTGTCGGACTTTTGTTTGACCAGGAATTCAATCATCTCTGCTCTCACGGCAGTTGCAGCAAACTAAAAGCAGTTTCAGCGCAAGGCATCTCAATTTGGAATACATGATTTCAACTCACGTGAAGAGGTGTCCTCCCTTTAAGGTAACACAACACTTACAAAAGCAACGAATTGTCGCTGTTCACCACCTTGCGGAAAGACACACAGCCTCTGCTTTTCAGCTTGCACTTCTTCTGCCTGATAGCAGCGTGCCACCGAGCCTGGTGGCGCATTATTACCCCGCACGTTGAACTGAGCCTCCGCGCCTGCTTTCAAGCAAGGGGTCGTATGATATCCTCCCTGCCAGACCAACCAACTTTCCTACAATATCAGGAGCCACTAGACTCGTCGATAATGCAAACGCATTCGTCAGGGACAAATTGAACAGCTTTACCATCATTCCATTTCCGCCTCAATCAACTCAAGCTCGCCCATTGACCCAAGATGAACTCTTACATGCCTCTTTGTGAGGATTGTGACCGGTATTTTCTATGCTCTTTCCCAAACCCAACATGGCTATCTATCTACCATACTAACTTCTCTCAAAGCCTCCCGGCATATCCAGACTCGTGTTACAAGCTGCACATTCAAGACTGTCCAGGAGTGTATGGCCATCTCATTGAGTCTACCGTTCAGGCTATCACCTGGAGCAGTCAGTGGGAGATTGATCATGAGAAGCGCGCTGTGAAGCTTCTCGGTAGCACGTAGCAAGAAAGGCAGGAGGCAATCGATCAAACTCTCAATTCTGAACGAGAGAAAGGAACCTTCAAAGTCCTCAAGCGATGGACGGGCGAACGTTTCCCTGTTTTTGAGCCCAACCGTGAACTCATTGTTGCAGTTGAGCGGTCTGCCGCTGGTCTGTTCGGAATTGTCACTTACGGAGTCCAGCTCATTGTCTACCGCGATGAGCCAGAAGGCATTCGTATTTGGCTAGCTCGGCGGTCTCCCATGAAAACTCTCTACCCTAACCGTCTTGGAGTCACTATTGGTGGCAGCCTCACGTCAGGCGAGACGCCTTTCGAATGTGTGGTTCGGGAAGCTCACGAGGAAGCAGGTCTCTCTGCTGACTTGGTCCAAAGCCTTGCGCGTTCAGTTGGAACCATTAGCTACGTCACAGCGTCCGATACGAAGAGCACCAGTGGTGGAGAGCCCGGGCTGATTAGGGCCGAGATTCAGTACACCTATGACATGAAGGTTGATGCTGATGTCCAACCTAAGCCCTATGACATGGAGGCTTCTGATATAAGCTTGTACACCATTGAGGAGGTAAAGAAAGCTCTCGCAGACGGCGAATTCACCCCAGCCAACGCCTGTCTCATCGTTGACTTTTTTATTCGTCACGGTTTGACAACTTTTGACAATGAGGTCAACTACAACCAGATCATCAGCCGCCTGCACAGACCCTTGGGAGTCCAGACAGCTTAA
Source organism: Fusarium concolor (assembly GCA_013184415.1). Classification (NCBI taxonomy): domain Eukaryota; kingdom Fungi; phylum Ascomycota; class Sordariomycetes; order Hypocreales; family Nectriaceae; genus Fusarium; species Fusarium concolor. The sequence goes on from JABCJY010001377.1 coordinate 8,622, forward strand.
CCACGCAAAGGCCAAATATCGGGCGATGTAACCAGATTAGGGTCCATTGGGCTGATAGAGAAAACGGAGAAACAACGAAGCTTAGCTAAAATACGATATGAATTCAAGAGCAGCCCGCCAAGTCCAGACACCCCTTGTAATAGCTTAGTTACTTAGGCGATCCTCTACAATCCTTATTCCGTTCACCTATACAAAGTTCACCACTGGTCATCTTGAAGGGAATCAAAATCTTTCATCAAGGTGATTAATATTGAGTCGCCCGTTATTTGGTTATTGACTGACTTCTGTGAAGAACTTCCAGCGTAGGCCAAGCTTCAAAACAAAAACTAGTCTGTGTCTATGAGCAAGCACATTTGCACCTTTGGGAAATGAGAGCTACCAGGCTTGAACACGTGTCATGTGTGACATCTCACGATATCGCTGGCGGAATGCAATGCGTGGCGTAGTGCATGCTCATTTGCCTGCATGCGCGAGTTGGTGTGCCTATGAAGTATGAGGCAAGAAGTAGCCAGCCTGGTTTATAACATAGGTACATTTACATTGTGAGAATTGTCGATTTATAGTTATACGCCATACACCCCGCACTTTGAGCTTATTTTCCTGCAACTTATTCCCTTTGCTGAGAACTCTCATCGGTGATAACATTATTTGAGTTCCCGTAACTTCGAAATGGCACAAACGAATGCACCATCGACATTCAGAGGAGCCTTTTCCTTTCTAGATACCGATCTTTGTAAATTAACAATGCAGAATGCCATTCTAAAGAACTTCCCAGCGGCTGAAGTGGAATACTCTCTTCAGAATCGTACTCCAGCTAAAAGATTCTCAAGACCTGCCTTTGAATGGTTGCAAGATAGGATCAAGAGTAAGTGAGACTTTTCCCTTCTTTTAATCTAAGCTAACTATCCAGGACTGAAAGACATGCAACTGACAGACGATGAAAAGAGCTACCTCCGGGATGTCTGCCCTTTCCTCGATCAGTCTTACCTAGAGTTTCTAAGTAAACTGAGACTGAACCCGGCAACACAGGTTACAGCTACATTCACTCTAGAAGAGGACCCATGTACGGCTAGTTCTCTCGAGAGTATCGACCTAACTGTCAAAGGGCCTTGGGCGGAGGTGATCGCATATGAGGTTCCTCTTCTAGCGTTGATAACTGAGGCATACTTTCGCTTTGTTGAAAATGACTGGAATCACGACAATCAAGAGGATCACGCATTTTCTAAGGGCATGCGCCTATTAGAAGCAGGTTGCGTTTTTGCAGAGTATGGCACCCGCCGGAGAAGAGACTATTACACACAGGTCTTGGCACTCCGTGGGCTTGTCAAGGCCAGAGAGATGGGGGACAGGATGAAACTACCAGGAGCTTTCACAGGCACCAGCAACGTCCTCCTTGCCAAAAATTTTAGCCTTCAGCCAAAGGGGACTGTTGGACATGAGTGGTTCATGGGCATTGCGGCACTAATAGGTGACTACAAGTCAGCCACAGCACTGGCTATGAGACTCTGGCTTAATTCATTCAGCCACGGGATTTGGAGGATTGCCCCAACCGATACATTTGGAACTTCTGCTTTCTTATCGTCTTTCCAGACCAAGATGTCGCATGACTTTCAGGCAATATTCTCAGCATTTACTAACGACTCTCCATACGGCCAGGAGCACCAAGAGCAGTTTTCCTCGGCAACTGTCACATTCGCGGATTTGTTCGACGGCGTCCGTCAGGACTCAGGGGACCCTATTACATTCATCCAGGAGATGCGGCAATTTTATGACCGCATGGGCATTTTGGATAAGAAGACTATCGTTTTCTCTGACTCTCTTGACGTCAATCGATGCTTGGAGTATCAAGCCAAGGCAAAAGAAGCAGGATTCGATGCAGCCTTCGGGATCGGTACATGCTTCACGAACGATTTTATGAAGAAGAGCAGCGGAAGACGGTCCACGCCACTCAACATTGTGATGAAGCTGGTTTCAATTAACGGAAAGCCCGCAATCAAGATAAGCGACACGAGTAGTAAGAGCTCTGGCGATAAGGCAACTATTGATCAGGTAAAGAGAGATCTGGGCTATGTAGAAAGGAAATGGAGTGGCGACAATGAAGCGACAAGATGGGGCGAAGAAGATGGTATATAACTCATGCAACAAAATTAATCCATTTATGTTTTATTATCATTTCATTATCACTACTTAGCTGGGTTTCTAAGCTTTAGCTATAATTACTTCACAGCCTCTGGCCGCCTATGGGAAGATTTCTCACAGCGACACAACGTAGCGACGTTAAGGAAATTGGATAGCTTGTTGTTTTACTTTG
>JABCJY010001379.1:0-12856 GCA_013184415.1 Fusarium concolor
CGGTGGTGGCGGCGGCGGCGGTTGTTAAGTTGGTATACTTGGTGAAGGTATTGTTTACAATGTGGGTGTTTCTTCGTATGTACTACTTTCGGATGATATACCATTTTGGAGAATCGCCCTTAGCCATTGGAATGTATTGTGTTCTCTTCTAAGCCGGTATCTCAACATATCATCTAAGCAAATGGTCCCTCAAACAGCCACTTCCCAATCAACTTCTGAGCTTCCTTCATCTTCAATTCAGCATCCTCGCACAACTCTTTATCTCCATGTAGCAACTTCATCTCCTGATAATGATCAAACCCATGGATCTGATCCGGAACCAACAGCCATCTATAGTTCCCATCTTCCGTCTTCGCCTCAAACGAAAACCTCTCATCATCTAGGATGAGTTCCCCTACAGGACCGATTTCCTTTTGACCCACGATCTCGTCTCCAATCTCACGGCCTGACAAATTGCAGAACATTCTCCAGGCTTCACCAGCGAGCATGTCAAGCTCAATACCGAGGAAGAAGATATTCGGTGGTAGCTTGTCCTTTGGTGCGTAGATGGGACTGAGCAGAGGATCTTGGAGATCTTGGCCCGAGCGAGTATAAGCTGCGTCGAAAACTGGCGAGAGATGCAGAAGGAAATCCTTTGGATTTGCGCGAAAGCCTCCCAGTGAAGGTTTATACTGTCGTGTCGTAATCTTGTACTCTCGTCTGGTAGACATGTCAACCACTGGATACAGCGGAATAGCCGTCTTGATACGTCGGACACCGTCTCCACTGCCGCACATACTGGGGAGTAGGGATACAGAAAGGACCAGGTTTCCGCCAGCTGAAGCGCCCATCAGTGCAACGCGATCATGGTCAATTGGCAGAGATGAGTCGGACAGAACAGCCAAGATGAGCGCTTCCAGATCGTAGATTGGGGTTGGAAAGCGTACACGAGGTGCTTTGTGGTAGTTCATTGCAATGACCAGAACGGAATTCATGTTTGCGAAGTGGTAGTTCGGTAGATCATCTTCGCGCGGGTCTCCAATGACGAAACCGCCGCCATGGATGCTGAGAATAGTAGGGAGCTTCTCCTGGGATTTCGGGTCGAAGGATTTGGGGTAAAATATCCTCGAGAGAGTTAATTATCACTAATGAGAGGTATTGGAACTAGTAACATACCTTATGGGTAACTTTGGTCGACAGGGATATCTTTTGACAAGAGTCGGTGCGTTGGCAGGAGTAATGAACTTTTCCTTCAGTGACAGCACGCAATTCGCTGTAATCATAAAGTAATGAAGAAAATTGTAACTGATTGCATATCGAATAGCCGTCAACTTAGCAATCGGCTCCTTGTAGCGCCGACGGGCGTCCTCCCAGGTAACTCTCTCGTCCTCCATAATGAGCAACAATGTCTGCAGTTGTTCGATGATGGAAGATGGCCGAGTCGCATGATAAGTACATTTTTCTAAGCCCCGCAAGCTTTCTCGTTAACGGTCTTGCCTCGGCACAGGCCGAGCGCAATGTAACATTATTGGAGGATGAGGCCTCTGTGCTTCGTATAAATCCAGGGACCATGTCACCATAATAGAGTTTCTCCCCATAATGGATTATGGATATCGCAATCACAATGGACCCTCGCTTACGACGGAGTTTTGCTACATCTGTACCTAGTTAGCGATCCGTGATTTCTTCATGGATGACGACGCTAAGATTATCTCGGGCTTCTCAAGAAGCCGACGCTAGACCATTCCTGGACCCGAGACCTCCGAGATTGCCTTTAACATCCCGACCCATTCACTAAGACCTCATTATTATCTCTCCTTCATCATTGTTCACCATGGTTTCAACAAATAACGAATTGCAAAAACATGCTTGTACAATATGCGCTCGTCGAAAAGTCCGATGCGACAAACGGCGTCCATGTTCAAATTGTCAGAAAGCGCAGTCCGAATGTTCCTACGAGGCGCCTGCTCCACCAAAACCTCGAAAAAGAGCTGCCGATGAAGATTTACTGGCAAGATTGGCCCAATATGAAGAGCTGATGAAGATGAATGGTGTTAACTATGCACAACATGCGAATATTTGGGTGTCTGAGTCGAAAATGAAGACCGAGAAGGACGCGGTTGATCCGCCTGCTCCAACAGAGCTGTAAGTGATCAATGTCTCATGATAAACACGCTGATTCTGACCTCCTATAGATGTCTCTGGTCGAAATTGGGCCCAGAGGTGAGTTGCTACCAATCAACGCGATACTCTGACTGACTTGTCGTCCCAGCTCAAATACCCTCCAATTATTTCTCTCCGGCACAAAGATGACCCCTTTCTACACCCATCACCATCATTCAGCTCTATGCTCTTCGACTGCCAGTCAAAAACATATGAGTTTCATCCAGAGTCAAAGCAAATATTCTTCTTTTGGCAGATGTTTGTTGAATGCGTCAACCCTCTTGTCAAGATCATACATACCCCAAGCCTACAGAAACGTATTCTCGATGCCAGTTGGGATCCTGCCAGTATTCCTAAGCCGCTTTCAGCTCTCATGTTTTCGATATATTTGCTTTCCGTCACATCGTTGTCGAATGAGAGCTGCCAGGCGTCCCTAGGCCAAGACAGAGGGGCTTTACTGACACGCTATCGGACCGCTACGACTCGGGCTCTCGCTGAGGCAGACTTTCTCACGGCAAAGGATCTTGAAGTTCTTCAAGCTATAGTACTGTTCATTTTCTCGAATCCTGAAGCTGAGATATCGAGTACTCTCACAGCAGCGGCGATACGAATCGGACAAACGATGGGCCTCCAAAAATGCGACACTGACACAAAATTATCCTTTTTTGAGAAGGAAATGCGCATCAGGCTCTGGTGGCAGATAAAGGGCCTTGACTCTAGAGTTCGCGCCACTTCAACGCCTGGAATGAAGCTCTCAAGATCCGAGTTTGGAGACATTCGACTTCCGTTCAACATCAACGATGCAGATCTCCACCCCGATATGCTAGAACCCCCAGCCGAATACACCGGGCCTACAGAAATGGTCTGTGTTCTGATGAAGTTTGAAGTGACACAGTGGCTCCGATCGTCTCCCAAAGCAGCCAAGGTATTCGAATGCATGGCTCCAGGCTTTGCCAGAGGAGGGACGTCGATCAAAGCAGAGAGTGACGCTATCAACGAACTCGAGGCTATATACACGGCAAAGTATCTCGACAAGCTTGATAGAGCTGTTCCGTTTCATGACTTGACGTATACTATGGCGAAACTGGCTATTGCTCGTATGCGGTTCAAGATTCACCACCCAAGAGGCCGCGTAGTTGCCAGCGAGGGAGATGTCTACATGATCAAGGAAGAAAGCGACATCGTTTTCGACGCGGCCCTGTCGTTCCTGGAACTCGTCAATGTTGGTTTGAAGAGCAAGTTCTCATCTCAAATGTTCACCCATTTGACATCCAACTATCAAATCGATGCATGGATCTACGTCATCAGCGAACTACGCAAGCGAACTTCCGGCCCGAGAATCAATACTGCATGGAAACTCGTGGACAGCCTCTATACAGAGTATCCTGAACTGATTGATAACGTTGATAACCTAACGTTTGCTGCCCTAGGGAATCTGACTTTGGAAGCGTGGGAGGCTCGACGGAAGATGTTGACTGAAGTTGAAATTGTACCATCGTGCATTGAACTGCTTTGGAGTAAGCGACGCGTTGCGCATGGGGATGCAGCGTTTGGTGGAAATGGTGTCAATGGGTTTGAATCGTGGGATTTTGCGGCTGGTGATGATTTGTTGGACTGGAGTTACTGGAGTGATTTTGTGCGGCTTTAGGAAGACACTTGGAGAGTAGCTATCCGAAATGAATGAAAATTGATACCTGACAATCGCATCAGAGTCTTGTGGCTGAAAGCTTGTCTTCCTACCTTATCTTGGTAGCCATATTCCGTATGTGTATGGCGGCATAGCAAACTCCCACCAATACGAGCACAACACCCTGAATGGCCACGGAGCGAACACGTTACACCCGTTGTCTTCACCAAAAGGCAAACTTCTTAGCAACCAATAACAAAACTTTCCACCGTTGAAAATCCTGTTGAAGACTTCGGAAACAGGGTTCATTCTCAGCCGTGTCGCATTAGCGTAGTTCTCCCCGCAAGCTAGTGATGAGACAATAGAAAGAGTGCTGAATCTCAAAGTTAATCTTTGTTTAGAATGGAAATGTCTGTGTCAAAAATACGACCGAAAGAGCAAGGTACGTAGATGCAAGTGATACCTTGCATTCCGTTCATGCTGGTAATTATTCAATCAACCCAATTTCAGCAACAGAGCAAACACGAGACCCTTGATTGACCCCCATCTGCAGCACGACAAGCCCCGCCTGTCACTCTATTGTCACTGGATAGCGCGCCCTAGTTCGTGCATTTCAGTGCACCATCTCTGCGGCACAGGATAATTTGACCTGTCACTGTAACCCGACGATGAATACAAAAGATGGCAACGACCCCGCACGCATGAAGTGATCCGACTGTCCTTTGTTCTGATCGTCAAAATGGCGGCTCAAATTGAAGCAGTAAGTTAACATATTCATTATCTGCGAATAAAGATGGGGTTTCGTGTTAACACTCGCAGGATCCTGCCTTGGATGTAGGGAATGACAATGCGAGCGACATCAGTGCTGAAAGGTTTGTACTTGGACACTAACTGGGACCAGGGCTAATTGGAGTAGCGAGACTGAGTCAACTGCGTCTATAACTTCGAGTATTTTTGAGAACAAGTATTTTCAAGGTAGAAGTTACGCCAATCCTAAATATGGAAAACATTGGTATGGCAGTCCTCGTTGGAATTGAACCTCGCTGACGACTCAGGGCTCCTAATGACGAAGAGCAACTTGAAGCCCTTGATCTTATGTATGCTCACTAAGAAAATGCTTTATTTTATTTTGCTGGCTAACTCTTACAGACACCACTGGTTAACCTTGATGCTCGATGAAAAGCTCTTCCTTCCTCCCATCGGAGATAACCCCCAGGTATGTTTGATCAACACGGCCAGCGAACCCAATTCTAACTTGGCATAGAAAATCCTCGACATCGGTACAGGAACCGGTATCTGGGCTATCAATATGGGTGATGAGTACCCTTCAGCCCAAATAATCGCTACCGACATCACTCCGTCCCAGCCAAACTTTGTTCCTCCAAATGTCGAGTTTCAGATCGATGATGCTCAGCTGGACTGGACTTTTGAACCAGAATCATTTGACTTTATTCACGTTCGATATTTACAGGGCTCTATTGATAATTGGGAGAAGCTTTATGATCAGATGTATAAGTTTCTCAAACCAGGTGGTTGGTTTCAGCACATTGAGCCTGATCTTCAGATGATGTCTCAGAGCCCCAATGTGAAAGTCGATGATGAGCAGTATGTCCCAACCTTCCCTCTTTTAATATCAGCTAATAAACTTTTGCAGTATTTACACACGCTGGGCCAAGGTTTTCAACCAAGTCGGCCAGACCATCGGTCGAACCTTCGACTTCTCCAACGGCAAACTCGAAAACCTCGCCAAAGATGCCGGTTTCACCTCCGTAACACCCCAAACCCACAAAATCCCCGTTGGCCGCTGGCCCAAAGACAAGGAGAAGAAAGAACTAGGAACTTTTGTCGGTTTATCGTTCAGTCAGGCGCTAGATGGTTTTGTTAAGCTGCCGCTTTGCGAGATTCTCAAGTGGAGCCCTGAGGAGATGCAGCTTTTTGCGGCCGAGATGAGAAAGGTGCTTATGAATCCTAAGACACAGACTGTAGCACATGTGTAAGTTCCCGGTTTTTGATGGTTTTGAGATGGGAGTGCTAACAAGGGGTAGATTCAGTGTTTATGGGCAGAAGCCTGAGAGGAAGGGGAAGAGTCCAGCGGCGGAGTAGCGTTTTATTTTGGGATATGAATCTCTCGAGAAGACAATGTATGAATTAAGATGTTCTTGCTATTTCATCAAAGGATTTTGCTTCCCCGCAATTTTGTTTCGAGCTGGTCTGCGGGTTAGAATCTAAGGCGTTCTGGCCAGCGAGGAATGTTTCATTCCAAGTTCTACCGAATCCGGCCAAACAGACAAGCATCCAAATCACTAGTTTGAGGGGAATATTTTATGGTTGGTATCAATTTGCTTACAATTAATCACCTCCAAACTCCATCTAGTATCCTTTCTATAGCTTGATGAGCGACCCAAACAGTCTCTAATCTAGAAATAATGCAACCTAAACACTCATTTATCCTCATCATCTTCAGTGTTATAGTACATCTCAATCTTTCTAATCTTAAAAACAGCAGTCTTCTTAGGAGGACCAGCACTCCAGCCCTTATCACCGTTGGACCAGTTGTTCCAGATCCATGGTCCAGTCTCGGTGGGGACATTCTTCGTAGTCGACCACTTCTTCACGCCATCAACATAGAAGACAGTTTTTCCTTCTGTCCAGTCAATGCGGTACTCGTGCTCAGTGGTGGTTGGGTTGGAAGGAGGCATAACATTCTTGTTGGTAGGGTTGTCACCGCCGCTTGTATCTTGATTTGTGAACCAAAGGCGGCGAATACCATCGTAGTTGGACTCGGACTTGGGGTCGGAGAGCCACTCGATGTCACTCTCTTGAGTGTCGTCCCTGTAGAAAAACATTCCTAAATGTGTTAGTTAATACTAAATAAAAGCCGAATTAGAAAACTTACCGTTGCAAACGCCCGCAGGTTCGCTCAGAATAGCTGTCGTTCGCACAGAGGCGTACTTGATATTCTCAAAATCGGTAGCGATTTCAGCAGACTTATAAGGCATCTGCTTCTGACCACCAGGGACAGTCAACTCGACATAGCCATTTCGGACCTTGACGTTAGACGTTTTGAAGACATGGGTGTCTCCAACCTGGTAGTCGCTGGCGTAAAGGCCATCAGGGAGACTCTTCCCATTGAAGGTCCAAACCTGTTTGTTGGCGAACTTTGTCGCGCGGTCGACGATATAGTGGCCGTTCTCCAACTTGGGCTCAGGAGAGCGCTTGGCGATACATCCCTTGGGCGAAGCAGCCGCAAGGCCAAAGACTGTAACAGCGACGGAGAGGTAAGAAGTCAGATGCATGATGAAAAGCTGAAGAAAATGTCTTGGCTTGAATCTTCCATCGTGACTTGGGTTACATTATATACCAGAATTGCTAATTCGAAGGACCGTAGGATTCCATGTCTAGACCAAGCTCAGAGGAATGTCCGGCGGGAGTAATGTCGGGTCTGGTTTAGCGGTGGATATCAAGGCTGAGCATTCCAGGGGTCCCCTGTAGAGTTGAGTTTTGCAACATGCCAGCGAACATTTCAGGTACTTAAGCTCAGGGACGGTTCCTATCTACACGACCAAAGTTTCGTGGCTGTGTGGAATATGTCTTTTATTTGAGATTAGTTTTGTTTGAGATTTGCTAAAGGAACAATGAATTTTATGCTTCATTTCCTGGCTCCATTGTATATAAGCACTAACGGTGTTGAAACAGAGGATCGTGGCGAAGGCGACAGCGGGTCTCTTCCATTCATTTCCGCTGTCGCTTTCGGGTTTAACATGCTCTTGGCATTCTTTGAATTCTTTAAGAGCAAAAACGGCCGTTTGTTGGAATCTCAGAATCCGGGTATATGATCCTAAAGCATGGCAAGGCTTGGAATGTGGCTTACGGGCCGAGACTTGGCCGCAAATGGCTTTCGTCAAGATCGCAGATGTGTTCCAGGTTCGGATCAGATAATTTTAGGTGATGTCTTGGCGATTAGGTAATGAGACCTTGGTGTGTAGAGCATCCAGAGCTAGCAATCAGCCTAGCAGCTTCACGGCAAGCTCTTATCAGGAGCGTTCACTTGATTGTGACGAGCAAATCTCATTACTTCCTATGTCATCATTTTGGTATCTATGCGTCCACCAATCTAAAAAATTCATAACCCAGCTAGTCTACTCCTCTAATTTGATCTAGTTAGTTACCAGTGAATCTCTATATGAGACTAGGTAGCGTAGGCTGAGCAACATGATAATGAACACAGCCAACAACCTCTCTGAGATCGTCAAATATGAGATCATGAAGCAAGTCAGCTACACCGACCTATGCGGCATCGCCCCGTTCCTCGAGTTATATCACTTCCAGGACAGGGATGTCGACGGCATTGTATGTGCCAAGCTTGCCACCAGTGAGTCTCAACCTTTCCCGAGTTCTCTCAGCTTTGTCCCAAGAAGCGAATTTCACCTTGTCCCTCTACAGAATCCTCGACAGTCAACTGGCGTGTTCTGCATCTCAGAGGGACCCGCTATGTCTACTTGAGGCGCTTCGAAGATATCTTTTCGTCGGAACAGAAGACCCGCCTGCCATCTGTGGATCTGGGAGTAGTGACAGGTTCCGTATGCTATTCCTGGTCTTGTCTGGGAGAGGATTATGGCTGGTTTCAAGATGGGTACACTCTTCCCCTCTTCCCCTCTTCTCCTGTCTTCACTTCTGAAGCCAGGGCCTCCCAGGTCGAGCGTAGCTTCTTGGCACGGTCGTTTTCCTCCCAGTACTGTTTGAGATGCTCAAGGAAACACGAGGTGCTACAATGGTAGTGTTCACCTCGACCTCTCCCCTTCGGAGTCCAAGAAGCATCTAGCAGACCGGGAACACGCTGATCATTCAGCTCGAAGACTTTGAAATCGCCATCACCGTACAAAGGGGATGATGCCTGTGACTTCGGTACCCACCAGTCACGGTCATCATATCGGACGGCCGAAATGCCAATATAAATGACCTTGACTGGACAGGTGCCTCCAATAGTCTCTCGTTGTTTGATAGCCCGATGTAATTTCTCCAAATGAGATGGTTCCGGCCAGAGGGTAGCGATATTATCAACTCGAGATCTCAGATGAGAAAAGCGGAGGAGTGCCGGGTCTCTCAGAGACATGAATACAGTCCCGATGTACCAATCAACGTAGGCATGAGGATCTGTAGGACGGCTATAACTTGAAACCTGGAATGATCCCTTGTTGTAAAAGAGTTGTCGACTTTCGTGGCAGATCTTTGCAACGTACCGCTCCGGGAGTGTCAAAGACACGATCTTTCCGAAATCCGTCTAAATTCTAGGGTCCGTCAGGTGTGCAGTATTGTCAATTCGACAGCCTTGTCTGAGATCTCTCTTTGGTGGTAGTAGGTATCTCCATATCATGAGGCGAATCTCGGGAGGAAGTCCAGAAAACGTTGGAGAGGCTTTTGAGCCTTCACCTACTGTTCATGACATTGTTTCCATGCTGACGGTGAGAAATTGTGAGCAGATGAGGGTACTATGCCGCACAAAGAGAATGGACTTGGGTTGAAGATTCTGGTTTCAAGTGCAATCTCGACGCCAGCAAACGAATTATCGAGAAACTCCAACCTGCCCTCGGTGTTCTCAACGAACAGCCTCGTCCTGGTCATGTTATGGTTCCTTGGGGTAAGTGCCGTCAGCCAGTGGTATAAAGACGTAAACCAGTATGTGAATGTTCTGATGCGCGTGCACTGGGAAGAGCTGAGAGGATTAGGAAGTTTATAAAACTGTATAGCTTCTGTGTTTCGGAGAGATGAAGACGCCAAAAGGGAGTTGATCCGATGCGACTTGGTTTTATAGTCAATATCTGCGTGCATTTCTTCGAAGCTTTGATATTATCTCCAAAGTCGTGATGGCAATTCGAGGTCTGGTTTAGAGAAACTAAAGTTTACTTTTGTTTTAAGCGCATTATTTATTCACAACTCAGAAACTATATATACCAATTCGCAACCCTAATTTATTAACTCGGAATATGGCGATACCTGTTGAATAGTATATGTTAAGCGGCTTCAGCATCACCAGAAGTTTGCCTAGACTACTTATACATGCTGGAAGTTTCCTTGATAGCAGTAGGAATGAAACAATGGCGCCCAGGACAACATATGGCAATGGGAGAATAGAAACAGTTCAGTTTGAAGTTCGGGCTTATATTAAAGAGCTTCGACATGCTTGGTACACTTGAGAGAGGTTCTGTCAGCTGACTTGACAATCGTATCAGCCAAACTTGGGGACAACCTCGAGTATTACAGCCAACGCGGTTTTTTACATATATTTATCCACAGATTCTGTGATAATAATACTCTACTACTCAATAATGCGTCTTGTTGATCTGTGTAGTCCTCTTTATCGTCTTTAAATGCTGTCGAAGTGTTGAGCTTCAAGCTTGAACTGGCCCATTTCCTTGGCTTACCAAATTCGGCTACAAGAAAGAATGCGAGTGATTTTATGCTGTGAAAGGTCTGCGAATATTGATTCCTATTTGGGATCTGTAGAACCTTGCCCAGAATCCTAGCCGCCTAGCGATATTAGCCTAAAACAATACCCAGCTGACGCTTCTCAACCACGAGTCAGCCTAGAAGCCAATTCCCGTGTATCAGATCATATAGGGAACCATACTGGCTGCGATATACTTCGTGGACCTTTTTCTCAAGGCATTTCTGCTGACATCCAGAATTTTATCAGACCACGAGGTTGACCAATTTTGACCAGAAAGGCACAACGCCGAAAAGTTGACGTTGAGACCGCGCGTCCTGAGTGAATACGGAAGAACCATATGTTCACCGCAATATGGAGTCGGCGATTACGATTTTCATCCTACATACCTTGATTCTGCCTGATCCTCAGCCTAGAACAGGCGTCCACGTAATGCCTGTAAGCCTCCTATGGTCTTGCGCGTTTGGTAGGCCAATAGGAGCTTACCCGTCAAGCGGTGTTCTCCAAAAGTTCTCGCAAAACTCCAGCTACCGTCAGAAGGATTTTAGGTAAGCTGTGATAAATCCATGTTCTTTCCTTTTCCCCCCTAGATTCCGATGCGACCTGGCATCGTCCGATTCTGTGAGGGGTCTCGCCAAGACACTGGCTAGCCAAAAGTGAACGAGGCGCAGTATGCGAAGGATTTCGTACAAATAAGCTATAATTTGCCAGGGGTTGAAGCTGTCTATATAAAAGACATTATGTCGCATGTTGATCACTATAGCTCTTCGCCTATCAGTCTCGAATTCAATCTTGCTATACTAGAGAAATGCATATCCAGTCGACTCTTGCTCTAGGCCTTTTGGCCAACGCTGCCACGGCTTCTTTCTTGCAATGCGGCACTTCAGGCTCGAGCAAGGCCTTGAAGGAGGTATCCAAGGAACTTAGCAATGACCACTTGGAAATCCGCGGACAGGAGAAGAATGTGGAAATTAATACCTACGTCCACGTAATTGCTGCAAGCAAGAAAGAAGAAGACGGATATCTCACTGTGAGTCTTGGCGAAACGCTTTCGGTTTTAGTTTGCTAATTCTCTTGTAGCAAGATACTGTCAAGCAGCAGATGGATCTTTTGAATAAAAGCTATAAGAAATGGAACTTTTCTTTCAAGTTGATGAAGACTACCAGAACCATCAACGAATCCTGGGCTTATACCCCTGGCGGCAGCCCTGGCAAGGACGAGACTGAGGGAGACCTTCGGGCAGCCCTTCGAGAGGGAACTTACAGGGATCTCAATCTGTTCTTCATCAATGATATGCCCCCTAGCGGAAAATGCGAGCTTCCTGTCCCCAATCCAACCGAAAAAGACATTCTCTACGATGGCTGTCTTATGAGACCTGACAACCCCGGCGAGCTTCCTGTCAAGTTTGGTAAGGTGACAGTCCATGAGGTTGGCCATTGGCTTGGTCTGGAGCATACCTTTGAGAATGGTTGCGAGTACCCTGGAGACTACGTTGATGATACGCCCTATGAGGATTGGAGTAGTAATTTTGATACATGTCCCCCTAAAGGCCTTAACACTTGTCCCGATAAGCCGGGTCTGGACCCTGTTGACAACTGGATGGACTACTATCAGCCGTAAGTGATCAGTGATTCTATGATATCGGTGAAATACTAACATGATGCAGTGAGTGTTTCACTATGAGATTTACTCCTGGACAAGCTGAGCGCATGCATAAGCTTTGGAAGAAGTTGCGCGCTAACTAATCATCTTTCACTAAGAGCTGTGATGAGAGGTGATGAGAGGTGATGATGTGATGATGAATGAGGAGTTCGGGGAAGCCTGGAGATCTTGAGCAAAGGTGGCTGTAGCGTTTGGGCGAGAGGAGTTTCTTGAAACCGTATATATTCGTATCATTGTCCGATGCCATAGGTTCGGGTCACATGAGAAGGGGTCTATACCGTTGGCAAAAAATAAAAATGAAGTTGAAATGGATCGCTGCCATTCCCTTAAGATTCAGATACGGCATTAGGTGGAGCTAGCAAAAAAGAAAAAGCTTGCGGTTTGTGTGGATCGAACACACGACCTGCAGATATCGAATGATAGTGATTGAAGTTGGACTTCAGTCTGACGCTCTCCCAACTGAGCTAAACCCGCTATTGGATGAGAATATAGTTTTCGTTTGCAGTTCATGAGCGGCTGTCAAATGAATGAACTCAAAGCCAATTTGCTCATCCTAGAGAAAATCTTTGATGGGATAATCAACCTCAGTATTGCCTTGTATCACAACAGCAAAGACAGAGTTTATCTTTCTGGAACTACATAGAGCAATGGACGCTTGTTGTCTGCGTTCTTCAGTGGTCTTTTTCATATATGACTCGAAGCTATTGGCGTGTTTAGACGTGACCTATATTCCTATGACATCTTACTACGTTCTTCGAGCGGCATGACAAACAACGGCTTGAGATAAAAGTCACACAAGGCAAAGGTACAGATAATCTTTACTAGTCTGTTTTATTAGAATGGTAATTAGTAATTCCTGAAAGTTTGTTGACGATTGTCCATGGGTAGTCTCCAGCCTTTCTCATAACGACGCCTACGCCACAACAACCACCAAACTTGATCCCAAATTCGTCAATACTCAAACACATACGACCATACCT
>JABCJY010001380.1:0-33217 GCA_013184415.1 Fusarium concolor
TTTTAGAAGATATAGAGGCAATTAAATCTAAACTACTAAAATAAACCTTCTATAATTTAGAGATAATTAATGACTTAAAAGCTAAGTGGAAGCACTTTTTGTACTCTGAGAAAAGTGGGTCTTAGACCAGGATCAGCTTTGGCAATGACTTTTGATCCCTTCCTCTGTAAGCTATCATGAATTGAACTCATGATGTGCAGTTGGCGTTGCTCTTGGCATGATTGAGGGCCTCAGCATTCTCTAAGCATCAATCTTTTAGGTAAATAGGATATTTAATCTGTGTCATTGGAATTCCTGTCTTAACTCATAGGGCGCAAAATGCCCGATCGCAAAAACGGCACCTCAAATCCTTTCACACTTCCATCCTCACCAACATACACCAACACCCTATCTAACGGTTCGCCTCCATAATGAACCCAATCTTGAATCGACCATCCCACACAATTGATCTCCTCAATCATGTTCCCAGGAAGATCCGTTTTAAACCCTGACTTCAGGTCAGGCCACAAATGCCATACCTCCTTCACAACCGCCTTCCCTTCCATCGTCGCATTCTCACGAAGTTGACTCGGAAACACTCGAATCTTTGGTCCGACCTCAGGAAGAAAGTCGCCAAGTGTAAGACCCCAGATCTCTGCGAGATTGGAAACAATGTCTGTCCCATTTCGACGTAGTGAAGCCAAGACCATTGAATCCTTATCTTGCTTCAGAGACGCCTCAATTGGAACATCCTCATCGTTGGTGAACTTCTGCTCATACCTCTCAGCTTGCTCTCGCGAAGCTTCATCTGCGGCAGCCACAAACGTAGAAAGCATAGCATTCGTGAGAATAGGTGCCGCCTTCATCGGGCCAGCTGTTAAGATGACTATTGCCAAGCCATAGTCGTCCACAAAGCTGAGTTGACTCCTGTAGTTTTGTGCACCGCCGCTCTTACCATAGATAGTAACGCTGTGAGGATGCTTTGGCGTTAAGTTTGGAAGACGCAGAATTTCCCACGGCATGCCTGTCATGGTGTATGCGTTGCCTGCAAAGGCAGCGGGTTTGAGCCAGCCGTTGATTTCGGTTGAAGTCAAGTTCAGAGTTCGTGATAATAGGGCGTACGAGAATTTGGAAAGGTCGGACAAGGAAGAAACTAACCCCCCTGCACTGATCACAGTTAGTAGTTGATAGATAGCTTGTGAATGTTTCACTTACGGAGTGTTCAACTTGTAATCTGAACCCCAGCTGCTATCACCGGACGGAATAACGGCTTTATCATCATTTCCAGGCGAAGGAAACGTATTTCTCATTCCCAATGGATCAGTGGCAATTTCTTTGAGTAACTGTGTGAAGTTCTTCCCAGTATACTCCTCCATGGCCATAGCGAGGATGACAAAGGCCATGTTGGAGTATGCAGGTCTTTCATTGGGAGTAGTCTGAGGGTAAGACTCTTTCATACCAGACAATATCTCTGATCAGTTTTAGTTTTAGTATCAATACAATCATATTGAAGCTTTTTCTTACGTTGTCCAGTACACCCTTTGTTAAGACCTGCGACACCACATGGTGGGTAGTCATCTTTCTCGATCGGTGGAAGACCATATGCAAGGAAGACTTCTTTCAAGAAGTAAAAATCAGAGAACCCATCTGAGTACAGTTAGTAATTTACCGTTCCACAGACGTTTCAACTTACAATTCGCTGGTGTACCACCCAAGTACGAAGCCAACATCCTCAAACTCACATCCCTCCACTGAATGGCCGACTTCCCCTTAAGCTCCGGAAGAACCTCCGTCACCGAAGCATCAAGATCCATACCACTCTTCAAGAGCAGATAATCCGTAAACACTTTAGACACCGACCCAATAAGATACTGCGAATCTCTTTCAAGGTGCTTAGTGCCGTTGGTGTTGGCGGCTGCGAGGTGGTGATACTCCCATATCGGCACACCAGGCTCTTCCTGATCTGCGCTTACAACAGCGAGAGAGAATGAGACATTCTTGACTGGCCAGCCTGATGTAATTGAACCGGAGATAGCTTTATTGAGAGTCTCTGTTAAGTTGGCGGCTGCAGCTTGGAAGATTGGGGAGTCGGCAAGGGCTGTTGGTCGGGGAAGTACAGGACCTTCTGGGCGGCATTTGAGCTCTGCTGAAGTGAGATGAGCTGCCAAAGACAGTAGAATTGTAGTTGAGCGTGAGAAGATCATTGTTGAGACTTGTGCAATGGATACTGTCTTGTCTACTCTCCGAATCACTCATCATGCTCGACTGAAGCAGTGCTCTTATACTCTTGTCACACCTATCTTCACAGCTCAATTGACTTGAATTCGCGTCAAAAATACGAAATACGAAACAAACAAATCTGTATGATCAATCGTTATTCGACCCTGAGATCTTGGCATGGAGATCTATTGATTATCTAGATGATCGGGACGGCACTTACACGATGGCGCAGCGCTAAAGCAAGGTCGAATGCGAAATACGATGCAGATCCATAATATCGGCTTGGCCTGCGACAACTTCATATCATAATTAAGCATAACATAAAATCATCTTATTCATAATCTCATCAAATCTTAGCTGTCTCCATCGCATTGGGTATCAACTGCCACCGCTGCGCCGTCTCATCCCTCGGGACAACCCCCATATCCTCAACCCTTCTCGAATTCACAAAATTAGGACCTCCGCTCTCCCACGCGTAATCCTTCCACTTTCCCAGCGCAGGCCACATCTTTTCCCTAACGATCCTTTCAATCTTTACCTTGCGCTGCGTCGCCTCTTCGTCGAGGCCTACGACGCTCGTCCACAGCGCCCATGTCTCTTCGAGCTCGTCTACGCTTGATACACCCATGACACTAACACCCAAGCGGCCGCCCCTGGGGTTTACCTTTGTGCCGAATTGAGATCCTACACGCGCCCAGTTCTCTAGCGCCCAGCGGATTGCGACTTCTTCGAGATGTTCGCCTTCGGATTGTGCAATAGTGGAGAGCTGGGCGCAGAGATCGCGGAGTTCTTCTGGTGAGGGATGCCATGCGCGCATAGGACTGTTGTCAATCCCACGAGTGGTTAACAATCCCATACCAAGCATGCTAGCGTTGGGCACACAGTCTACACCAGCGGCCTTGAACCGATTTAGCAATGCCTCGTTGCCCAGTTGGCTATTCTGCACGCAGAAGTTGCTATACGACATAACAGCATCCAGCGGCTCTCCTGTCTCGCGCAAGACCATCTCAGCCAGCGACGCAAGCGTATCAACGGGATATCCACTGATACCCACGTATCGAATAAGACCCTGGTCCCTCAATCGCCGGAGCTCCATCACAGCGCCGAGAACCTCTTCCGGCGATACAAACTCCACATCGTGAGTGTATACAAGATCGAGGTATGGTGTACCGAGGCGTTCGAGACTGCGACACACGCTATATCGGATCCAAGCGGGTGAGTAGTCAAACTCGTCGCCTGCAATGCGACCGGCTTTTGTGATGAGGAAGTAACCCTCTCGCGGTGGTGGAGGGGTTAATTTGCGCAGCGCATTGCCGAGGAGAATCTCGGAGGGACCGTAGTAGGGGGATGTATCGAAGCCGAGGATGTTATGGGTGAGGGCGCGGCCAACGATGTCGGTATATGGCATGTGAGTTGGATCGGGATGGTATTGGTGGTTGAAGGTTGCTGTTCCGAGGATCAGAGGAGGGAGAACCTCTGACAGAGGTTTTCTTTCGACGGCCATTGTGATAATTGAAGAGATCAGGAGTAATGAGAGGGAAACTTTTATCTGCGCTTAAGATCTTCAGGGTCCGTTCTTTTTTTTTGTGGCGTTGAGTACGGATCGGGTAGTGGGGGATGGAGGGGCTCGGTTCAAAACGGCGATATCGGTTGAAGATTCGATCAGATAAAACGACGATTCAAGAACCAGAATCGCGAGTTGAGGAAATCGTCTGCAAAGTTATTTATCACCAGAAAAATAAAACAAGGGTCCTGATTGTTAGTGATTCCAAAGCCGCCTCCTAATCGAGCGATCTATCGCAGTGTCACTGTGATGAATCATGATGGAGAGAAATTTCACCGAGGGACCGGCACGGACCAAACCTGAAAGAGCAAGATGGTACCGAGTACGTAATTTAAGCATTCGGTTGCGCCATTTGACAGCTTGACCTGTCAAATGTGCACGTTGGCAGATAAAGTCCGTCTTGTCATGGAGATGAATGAGTAAGTGAGAAATTACGAGTTGGATCAGCAACGAAATAAGAAAATAGTAGGAAAATAGTCGAACCCCCAAATGACCCCCAACGTGAGTGGATTCAATTGAGCTTCTATTACCCTTCTATCGGATCTTCTATCGTTCCGAGCGGGGAGACTAGGGTCTTTGCTTGTGCAACAGTGCAGTGGTTCGAGATGGCATCACCCCATATCTCATCTCACAAGACACAATAACATATTTAGCGGAGAAGTGGTCTGAGGTCTAGTCTAGGGATCCAGTCCCAGTCTGACCGACCAACCAATTATTGAAACAAAAGTGGTGAGTATCTGAAAAAGAGTCGAGTTTCATCCATCCATGTTTACGCCTCGACTCCCAACCAAAATAAAACAGTACAAACAAATCCGAATACGCTTCATCATGACGCCTCGCTCAGTCCACTATCCTTCCAAGGGACCCCATATTCCAAGGATCATTCATGTAAATGCGCCAAGGCATGATCAGATGTGCATATCGTGTGGCAGGCAGACCAAGAGGTTACATCAACACATGCCAATAAGCCTGTAAGGTCACTGCGAGACACGTCGGAGACCGCGACCTCGACAGAAACACCCTGAGAATCATGTTAGCAATGCGCATGCCAATTGAAACAGCTGAAAATAACATACAATCACAAAAGGCGCTGGATGATCCCTCGTTGTGAATCAGGCAGTATCCGCCGCCGCACTTTTTGCAAAACTTTTGCGTTTGCTCAATACAATCGTTGCACTAGATATCATTAGCTTCCAGTAATTCTGCCCAATGTGCGCAAATCTTACATTGATGCCGCATTCCCAGCAGCTCCGAGAAACGTGTCGCTGTGAATCATGTTCATGCGTAATTCCACCATGGCCAAAAGGCTGGTAGCACGTCTCGCACCACCACTTGTTACAAGCAACACAGAATCTGTCTCTCAAGCAATCAGCGCATCGCGGCACGAAATCCTCATGGCCGGGGCGCGGCGATGTGGCCGCCTGCACAGATGACGAGAGGATCGGCGGCGGAGCTAGTAGCGGCAGCGCAGAGCTGTGTGTCTTTGCTGTCATGACACCCTCTGGCGCTTTGCCACAGCCTGCACATCCCCCGACCGAAAACGTGGCCACGGCTGGGCTGCACGGTGATCGCACACTGCCTACACCAAAGGCTGGTGAGTTGGCGTGTCGAGGGCCTTGGCAGAGCACTGCGTCGAAGGAGATTATGCCCTGGCAGGCGACTAGACACTGTGCCCAGTCATCCATGTCGCTGGTCGAGTTGAGCATGCGGCCCTTTCGAGACCACCAAGCATCAGCGTCGTCGTGCGCTGCGCTCAATGCTTGGTTCTTTTGCCCACAGTTTGAGACCCGCGTGTTTTCATCGCTGGAATCAGGGATTGGGCTAAAGACGTATACTGCCTTGAGACGCGGGGTGTTCTCTGGACGAGAGCTGCGACAAGCAAAAGCGAGCGCAGCACGTAGTTTTCCATGGTTCAGGTTATTGACGCCGCGGATCGAGAGCATGCGCACGCTGTATGTCGGATCGTTGATGATCTCGTGGCACAGCTCAGCCGTGACCGAGAGGCCGTCGAGGATCAGGGATTGCACATCGCGAAGAATATCGCGTTGTCGCAGGGTGTAGAAGATGCCCCTCAAGGGCCCGGCGTAGAAGCTATGGATCCTGTGAGCTAACAGCCGTTTAAAGTGGTCGCAGCGCAATTGACCAGGGTGTGGCACTGTGGATATGAATATGGATGGGTAGACTCACTCATCTTCAGTCAAGTAGTCAGAAAGAGTGACATTGTGCCAAACTGCAAGATTGCGCTCTGATTCCTTGCGTGCGTCTTCGCAATGCGCTGTCTTGACCCGTGTGAGGTCGAGGTGACGAAAGACACCGGGGGTTTCGTGCAGGAGATAGCGGATGTCGCGACAGGTGGCGGCGAGGTTGAGAAGGCCGGATACAGGAAGGTAGGGAAGGGTGTGGCGGAGGACGAGGGAGTTGTATAGAGTGTCAAAGAGGGTCAAGCCCTTCTGTTGGATCTGGGTGATCTCTGCGCGCGTGTGGTGGTCGACGATAACTTGGCTCATGTCAGGCTGGCATGAGGAATTACGACAGAGGATGAATCAATGAATGGGGTAGCCCAACTGGCAAGGAGGGCTAATTGAGGTTTAAGGGGGATGAAGATGGAAGAGGAGGAGAGAAGTCATGGAGGTTGGCATAGATATCTATATACAAAGGACAGGACACATAGAGCTTGACACAAGACAGGGCAGGGCAGGGCAGGACAGGACAAGGCATGAGGGATGGGCCGTGTCATGCCAGCGGCCAAAGCGGCAGTGATTTACTGGAACGATGTGAGCTTTGTCTGGGGGAGCTTGGGAGGAACAAGCATGGAGATGGCCGTCTGGGTGGGATGGCAAGGGACAAGATGGGCTGAGATGAGATTGGATTGGCGAGGCTGCCAGAGCCAAGTGCAACTTAACTTCAGGTAGGCCAGGCCGTCTATCCCAGGGAGTAATTTGCTGCAAGCATGCACGTGTGTGAGTCAAGGTCAAGCTCAGTATTACACAAGCTTGTTAGTTAAAAGCTTGATGATCAGTTAACTATAGAGTGGGGGGGTTTGACTCTGTCTCTCTCAACAACAAACCAAACACCAAAGAAACACCGGCTGAACCGGATACAAAAAAATATGTGAGAGGTGCATTTGAGATGGAGGGGTCTTGGAGATCGGCCCGTGTGAGCAGTCGATGTGGGGATTGGATGCACAGTCTGGCCGACTGATGATATCTTGACAAGATGGCATCACCAAGCTTGGGGGATCTTATCTTAGAGGCGCACCATTGACCACTCAAGCACGGGAGCTAAATACTTACAAGGGCAAGTCATGTAGGGTCCAGCTCCTCCGTAGATCGCTTTGAGGTTGGGGCCCCTTTTTGCATTGCACCGAAGCCAAGCCCCGTGTTGAGATGGACAGTGACAATAACTCCGTACAGCGGGTAAATTCAGCTATGTCACATTTCACAGTCCTGCCTGTGAAAGCGGTCACAATGGATGATACAGATCAACTCATGCCAAGTGTTATTGCAGATCTCACAGCTACAGCTCGGGGTCCGACCATGCCAAGCCAAGCCTCATCATACATAGCTCAACACAATAAAATGATGAAATGAATATCCTTTTGGTGAGAAAACAAGCTATCTCTCGCCTGTCATTTGGCCAAATCCCACCTGTGGCGTCTTTAGCTGTGTTCTCTCTGTCGGTCCGGGGATGCAATGCCGGCTCATCCATCATGACCGCTTGAATTCAGCCATCATGGATGGGTTACTCTGCATTTAGCCATTCAGTGGGGGTTAACCCTGACAACACTGCACTCACTGTTCTGCATGTTTCACTCTCGTGTCGCGGAGTTGTAAGAGCGGTGAAAAAGTTGGGGTATTTTGTTTCTTTTTGTGATCGACATGAGCATCATTTGATGCCAAGACGAGTAGCACAGAGCTTCTCTGTGCGTTGAGATTACGCGTAGATGTTGCCCCCAGCTGACGAGTTTCGCTTGCTGGCATAGACGGGATTCTCCCCGGTTTGGACGGACGATGTCTGAGGCCAGCCAGGGTTTCAGTGCAGTTTGTAGTCTAATTTTAACCATGATATTAAACATTCGCCATTGTCTGTGCTCTGAGTCAACTCATATGCCGAAATTCGATCTGCAATACTTAGGTCGCGAATTGATATGTCGATTACTCTCAGAGATTCAACCGTGCCCTTTCGAGGCAGAGTGGTTTCGGATATCTTGGTGTCCGCTTATTAAGACGGCGGTATCCGCTTACATAAAGTGCTGACATAAGGCAGTTGGGCAACTCAAAATCCGATGGTCTTCCAGGCGATGGTGGAAGAACGTCACCGAATCGCTGACTGAGCATGGCTGTTCTAGAGTCTGTCTCTGCCTATTGCGTGTTTCTAGCCATCTGAATTTTTAGAAAAAAATACTATTAATTAAATTCTTCAAGTTCTGTGTTTTCCAGTATCTTTCTATGACTGCTTTTTGTCGCATTTCACCTCTTACCACTACGTAATTGTTGGATCTTACCAACCCCACCAAATCACCACTGACCTTGACATCACCGCAATCTGCAAGTCTACATACCTCACATAGAATAGTCCAACCATGGAAGAGCCAGCCCCCCTGCACTGGTCGAGCGCATTGCCTGTTATAAGTCCCTCTGCGATAGCGACCAAGAATCTCCGAGGCGACAAGATCCTTCTCCCACAATCCGCTCTCGAACAACTCCTAGCCGCGGCGCGATCTCGACCCTCTACAACGACAACAACCCGATCAGACCCATGGTCGTATTCCTCAACAGCATATAACGACGCCGATATCGCACAACAACTTCCAAATCCGTTAACGTTCCGACTCGTGAACCCGAAGAACAAGAATGCGGTCTTCGCGGGCATCAGGGAGTTTTCTGCGTCGGAGGGGACTTTGGGGTTGAGCCCGTGGCTGACAGAAGCCTTGGGCATTCAGGAGGATGAATGCGTATTCCCGAAGGAGACGATCGACTTGGAACAAGACCCAGCGCAGACCGAACCCGAACACATGGACGTCGATGGCATCCAGATCAAGGTTGAGGCGCGACAACTTCCCAAGGGCACATACGTTCGACTCAGGCCTTTGGAAGCAGGCTACAACCCTGACGATTGGAAGCCACTGCTCGAACGACAATTACGAGAGAACTTTACGACGCTTAGCAAAGGCTCAATGTTGGCGGTGAAGGGTGCACGAGGGGAGGAGTTCAAGCTACTCGTGGATAAGGTCGCTCCTGAAGGAGACGGTATCTGCGTTGTGGACACGGATCTCGAAGTCGATATCGAAGCATTGGATGAGGAGCAAGCGCGAGAAACACTAAGACGAATTATGTCTGCTCAACGAGGATCTACCAATGGAAGCTCTACAGGCGGGGAGATTGATATCTGGAAGGCTGTTGAAGGGCAGGTGCTTGAGGGTGAATACGTCGATTACGTGCTTCCTTCATGGAACAAGTCGCAACCTCTTGCTATTGAGCTGAGTACCGACGAAGACGAAGATACGCTTGATCTATTTGTTACACCAAAATCTTCTCGGCAAAGGGCACTCCCAAGAGAGAGCGTTCACGTTTTTGGTGACTTCTCACCAGCGGTTAATGGGGTGAAGCGGATTGTGATAAGCTCCACGAATGTCGAGTTGGAGGGGGCAGAGCAAATTACGATATCGGTTCATGGATACAAGCATCCCGATGCTACAGAGGGGTCTTCGAAGACATTACAGTACTCATTACGAGCTAAAGTCGACTTACCAAAGGAGGAATTGAATGGGATAGCTAATGGATCCAAAGACCAAGAGCACGCTCCCGATGAAGAGCAGTGCAGCAACTGTTTGCAATTCGTCCCCAAGCGAACAATGGTTCTACACGAAAACTTCTGCCGGAGGAATAATATTGTATGCCCCGCCTGCAAATCCGTGTTCAAGAAGGGTTCTCCGGAATGGGATGCGCATTGGCATTGCGAAAAGGACAATGCTTTTGGCAACTCGACACAGAGCAAGGCGAAGCACCACGACATATTCCACACGGAGCGACAATGTACTCATTGCGAGTTTTCGACAAATTCACTCGCCGATTTGGCGCGACATTCGACGAGCGTATGCCCTGGGAAGCTGATCCTCTGTCGGTTCTGTCATCTTGAGGTCCCCCAAGAAGGCGACCCTTTTAACCCCAGCCCAGAGGTCGTTCTGTCTGGATTGACAGCACATGAACTTGCAGATGGCACACGCACGACGGAATGCCATCTCTGCGATAAGATTGTTCGCTTGAAAGACATGGAGACACATCTCAAGCATCACGAACTCGATAAGGTATCCCGTCTCAAACCTCCGATTTGCCGCAACGCCAACTGCGGAAGAACAATGTTTGGCGTTGGCTCAAGAGGTCAAGTCCACCAGACAGCCTCCAGCGAACAAGGCTCAAACGACATCGGCCTCTGCTCCATCTGTTTCGGCCCGTTATACGTAAGCATGCACGACCCCGAAGGAAAAGCCCTCAAACGCCGAATCGAACGACGCTATCTCGGCCAGCTCATGACAGGCTGTGGAAAACCTCACTGCGGAAATCCATGGTGCAAGACAGGACGCGCCAATGCAGGTCTTGAGGCTAAGCCATCCAGCGCTCGTGAGGTTTTGCCCTTGGTGAAGCCGCTGCTGGCTGATGTTATGAATATGGAGACGAGTTTGTGGTTTTGTACGGATGAGGGGAGTCAGAGGGGGAAGAAGTTGGCGGAGATGATGGCGGAGGAGGGGGTTTGGGATGTTGAGTGGTGTGTTGCTGCGGCAGAGGCTGAGAAGGGGAGTTTGGAGAGGATGAGGGATTGGTTGCAAGCTTGGGCGCCGACGAAATGATCTGGGTTGTATAATTAGATAGCTACAATGTATTTGATGAGATGATGATATGTTTTTGGGGCATTTGTGAGCGTGGGAATAGAGATAGAGATTTATGATATACTACATCAAGTCTAACTTTAACCATACAACACCTTGCGAGACCCAATGTATCTTCATGACACCCTCCTATAGGTCAGATACCACTACTTGAAACGGCATCACACAATAAAGATCCAAACATGACGTCGAGTTACATCAAATCAATATGCCATCCGGATCTTTCGGAGTCGCTGATCAGTCAGACCATACTCTATCAAAATGCATGCACTTGCAATTTTATCACTGATATGTTGTTAGCTGTCAATGTTTCGGCTCGAGATGAAACAAGGAATATTTTAATTTTTTCTTGATTTTTTATGGTCTGGCAGTCTGGGTTCAAGGATGTTGGGTCCATCCTGGAATCACATTGTTTTAGTGATGGTTCATGACGTTGATTGAGCGAGTCAGGACTGACGTTTATGCAGATCTGACTTGTAACTTGGCTTGTAGATCTCGAAACGAACAAAGCAAAGAAAATAAAAAAGCAGTTAAGACCTGATATCTAATATGGTGAAGGCATAATAAATATCGACATTGGGCTGACATGTTGGTCCTTGCGGGCCTCAATCCGCAGTCTTGAGATAAAAAGTCTAGGGTTGGCATGAAGTTAGGTAGAGGTATCGCAAGGTTTGGCACCAAAGATAGGTAGGTAGCTTGACAATAGGTCCTGTAGCTTACGACGCTTGTAGGGGATGTTTTAAGCTTCCTTGACGTGGGCAGCTCGGGTCGGGTCAATTCAGGCGAGGACATGGATTCCTCAGTCATCAATTTGAGGGGACGAGCAAGACAACTCAATATCATCATCATCACCATCAGCAACAACACCAACAATCTTGTCTTCCACATCAATTATCTCTTTGTCTGTAGTAGACAATAGCTTCGCGCTACCCCGCTGTAGGTACCATTTACCCGCCCGCCTGGCTCGCGGGCTCCAGCATCCGATCGCAAGCTAACCCAGGCCGAGACCGTCCAACACAGCACGGCGGACAGGCTTTAGTGCTTCAGCACCTACCGACTTGAGTTACAGGCAGGCTGTTTGTCCCCGCCTCCCCCAACCTCTGGCTGCCTCCACCTCCAGTCAAGTCAAGTCGCATCCATCCAATTCATTCATTCCTCCGACTGGAACCATCAAACAACAACAAACGTTCCTTATCGCTCCATTCCATTATCATCATCATCAACTCTTTCCTCTCTCCCAGTAATCACTAGACGTTAATATCACCTCCTCCATACACGATCCATACACGACTGGTTCCCGCCCAAGCGAGATGCCCTCTGTGGTGACCCCCGTCGTCTGACGCCCCTCCCCCATCATCCATCCATCGCGGGACATCCGGTAACCGTTCCTATCAAGACAAGCTCCTTGTCTTGTCTCGTCTTGTCTCGATATCGCTCAACTTAACTCAGTTCTCTCAACTGCACGACCATCCATCGTGCTTTGCACAGTAATACTCTATTTTCACATCCGACTTCGAAAGTTCACTCCTTCGATTATCGTTGACGGCAACACCCCTCCCCTGCTCTACGCTATCTACGCTAGATAAGACCAGCTGAAGTGCGCGATCGCGCCACATCACCCAGCTGCTGCCGTCTTCCACAACTCACCATGGGTAATTCAAACACAAAAGAGTCCCGCCCAGAAGGCGATGCCTCTCGTCGCTATTCCGGGCCGGGCGATCCTTCAGTACGCGAGCATTTACGAGAGCAAAACTCGAGATCGAACCGCCGAATGAGCAGGGCCGAAATTAACATCTTCGGCATTGGGCCAAGTTCTTCTCGTAACCGTGATCAGCAAGATGCTCCGTTTGAACGTCGCGAGACTAAACAGGAGCGTGAGGCGAGGAGGTTAGAGAGGGAGCGTGTGGCTCGAGCAAAGGAACGTGAGAGGAGCATGCGCGAGGAACATGTTGATGGAGGTTATCTGGTAACATTGGGCACCTACACGGGAACTGAGGACTTCAGTAAGCCCGTCGTGAGGCAGCTTCAGGTATGTTATCTTGCTCTCTATTCTTTGTCTCCGTAAGCTGACATGGCACAGATTGAGAGGAAGCTTGCGCCTTTCTGGCGAGGTCTTAATGACTGGTCTGCTAGCTGGGCCGAACATCAACTGGTCGCTGCAGCCCGTGGCCTTCCTATCCCCCCCGCCGATGCGCCTCCCGATCCAGAGCTTATCCCGCAGCCTCTTCCTCCTACCGCAGACAACCCATCTTCTTCGAGCCAGAATCTCCAGAACCTGACGGTGCCCATGGGACCCAGGACACTTTCTGCCGCATCGGATCGCAGTGGTTCAGCCCCAGGTTCCGCTCTTCCCTCCCCCTCCACAACTGGACAAGGCAAGACGCCTTTCAAGCCGCGGGCTAAGGCTCTCGCAGCTGCCCTCAGTGGAGGTTCTAGAAACGCCTCGTCGACCGATTTGACTCCCAAGGAAATAGCTCTGCCTAATGACCCTTTTGTTAACGGTCAGCCTCTTGAGGTTTTCCTGTACAAGGACGCTGACGAGTGTCCTATCTGCTTCCTGACATACCCGCCTTACTTGAACCACACCAGATGTTGCGACCAGCCTATCTGCAGCGAATGCTTTGTTCAGATAAAGCGTGCTGATCCCCATCTTCCCGAGCATCACCCCAATGGTGAAGCCCGAAACCCTAACGAAGGACTTAGTGCTGAAGATCCGCCCGAGATGCTCATTTCGGAGCCGTCAGCATGTCCATACTGCCAACAGCCTGAATTCGGCGTGACCTACGAACCTCCTCCGTTCCGACGAGGTCTCGCATATTCTAGCGGCCCATCACATAGCACAGCAATGTCTTCGCAGACTTCGTTAAATAGCACATTACAGACACCAACCACACCTGGCCGTCGACGCGGACATAGTTTGTCTGCGAACGCGCCGAATGTTATTACTACGGATCGCGTACGTCCCGATTGGGCGACGAAACTTGCATCAGCGAGGAACCACCAAGCACGGAGAGCCGCTGCTGCGACCGCCCTTCACACGGCTGCATTCCTTATGGGAGGCAACGAACAAAGATCGATCCTTCGACCCGGTCGCTTTGGCCGGAGAAATACTGGTAACAACGATTCCAACGCCAGCCCCGCCAGTGGACAGGTCCAGACCCAAGATGGTGCACAGGACGACGGCGAGGGACCAGAACCCGGAGCTAGAGGATCTTCACGGAACGGTACAGGTCGTAGAAGTCGAATGGACGAGCTCGAAGAGATGATGTTTATGGAAGCTGTCCGTCTTTCCCTAGCCTCAGAAGAAGAGCGCAAACGTAAGGAGGAAAAAGCTATTCGAAAGGAAACTAAGAGACGAGAGAAGGAGGAGAAAAAGGCAGCCAAGAAAGGTGGAAACCCATACAGCGGAAGTGCAAGTGGTGCGAGCGCCAGCAGCTTGTCACTGGGATTGGGCCGTCGACGAGGCAATAGTACTGCCAGCAACCTACGAGTTGAAGCTACCATGTCGAGAGCTTCACAGGCGTCGAGTGCCCCGGAATCGCCTGCAGACGCAAAGCCAAAGGACGACAGCTCTGCTGGAAAAGGCAAGGGGGTCGATCGAAGCACGCCAGAGACACAAGCCGGACCAACTTCATCGTCGAGTTCACTGCCACTACCGTCTGGCCCCTCCCGTGGAGGATCTCATCTTAGGCAGATGAGCAATGCTTCTTCGGTGGGTTCTTCTGTCAACGATAGCCCGGTTGGCACGTACACAGGGCCCGACTATCTAGGCACAGATGGGCCTCGGTCTAGTGGACTGAGCCTCGGTGCCTACAGTGACGACGGAGAACGTGACGGAGGAAGTGCCGGATCTGAGCCTATGTTTAACTTTAGCAGCCTGGCCCAGATGGTTGGTGCCAATCTCGAGAACGGCTCGATGCGCCATGACGAGGGAGAATCCCCCGACACACACGCCCGACCACTCTCGCAAGTGAAGGAGGATGACAAGGAGGACGCAGAAGCGGA
Organism: Fusarium concolor; assembly: GCA_013184415.1. Classification (NCBI taxonomy): domain Eukaryota; kingdom Fungi; phylum Ascomycota; class Sordariomycetes; order Hypocreales; family Nectriaceae; genus Fusarium; species Fusarium concolor. The sequence continues at coordinate 14,655 of JABCJY010001380.1, forward strand.
ACATCATGAGGGTACACCTGCAAAGACAGAAGTTGTGTCCAGTTCCCTCGCTGCCCCCGCTGTCATGATCACACCAGAGACCCCAGCACCAGCAGACGAGGCAGAACACGAGGATAAACAGCTCGGACATTCTCAAACAACGGTTGTGGGACCTGCCACAGAACAGAGACACTTTTAGATTGGGGTTTTGCTAGGGAAGAGAGGGAGTTTGGAATGTACACTGGCTTTCAAGTAAAGATACGACGAAGGGAGGGCAGACAGCGTTGGTTGGTTGAGCTTTGTACTTTGTATAAGGTAGCGATATGTAGGAGCATATGAGACAGCGGGCATGTAATAACTATGCCATGATGAGGATGTTAGAATGTTTCTAATCGTGTAATGTCTTTGATGTCAAATATCGTATTGCTTTTATTGGAATCTCTTAGTCTAAAAGAGACAAATCTCTACGTCTTCTTGACCTCCACCTTGAACTTCTCCATCCACTCACTGAACTCATCACTCTCCCCCTCCCATCCCAACTTCAAAATCTCACTGACTCCAACCGCACTCTCAAAACAATCCTCCATGAGTCGATCAATCTCCTCCGCATCCAAATCATAAAACGCACCAGCCAGATCGCCAAATTTGTCAGGTAAAGTCTCGAGAACAGAAGCTGTGCTGTCTAGCTTGGAGGGCATGTCGCCCTTTGTAGTATCCTTAGGGAGTTTCTTGAAACGGCGCTTGGAAAGGGCTTGGTAGAGAAGAACGATCATGCGGAGACGCTTGAGGGTGGAGTCGAGACGAGGGCGGATCTTGTCGGGGTCGGATTTGGGGATGGCGGATGAGGAGTCCATGAGGTCGTCGAGGAGTTCTTGCTTGGAGAGGGATGTTTCGTTGAGCTGGTCTGCGAGATCATCCACGTCGTCTTCATCGTCTTCTTCTTCGCCCCATTCCTTCAACTCCTCCATGACATCCTTGAGTGTATCCCTCCACTCTTCAGCTTTCTTCACAAAGAATCCCCCAACGCCCATGTTCGCTAGCGCAACGACTTCATCACATGCTGACCACAGCATACCCGTCAGTGTAAGACTACCCTTTCCGCTATCCCTTCCTCCACCGGATAAAACATTGCCATCTTTGGGAACTCGCTTTAGAAGGTTTGATAGCTCAGCAAGAACCTTCTGCGCACGGTAGGCGAGTTCTTTGCGAACGACAGAAGTGTAGAGTTTCGTCTCGCATGCTTGTGCAGCGGTGGCAAGGCCTGGAATAGGACCCTTTACGAGCTCTCGAATGACAGTGGCTATGGCGCTCGGCGTAAAAGGTTCGTTGATAATCAGAAGGGAGATCTTTGTGCCGTGGGCGCGGATGAGGGAGGAGCAGTCGCGGGCGAGAGCGAGGGCATCGATGTCTTTTGTTTCGGGGGATGAAGTGGGAGACGATGGGTTTCGTTGGATCTCGATAAGAACGGACTGGAGTTGCTCGAGAAGAGTTGAAGCGGTTGTGATGAGGGTTTCAAGGGCTTTGCGAGCCTCTTCGTCGTTGGGAGCCATGATAACTTGGTTGATGCTCGAGGTGTTGATGATGCGTCACACTTGTAAATTCTTGGTGTAAGTTTTGGAGGGGTTTCTTCTTTTTTTCTTCCCCCACCTTTTAGTGCCTGAGTGCTCTGGGTTCATCTGCGGGCCAATTCCGCGTCTCAGATCGGCCGAATATTTACCGCCCAGGGGATCAGGAGCTTGTAGGGGAGTTTATTTCAGTGGAGACCAAGCTCCATCTGGAATGCTCTCTGTTGTAGCTGACCTGGCCAGAGCAACTCAACTCCAATTCCATCTTGGGGATACTTGGATCATTACACAAACACGAAAATGCAACATCCCAATTCTGTGGCGCTGCTCAGCGCTATTTATGCCTTCACACTGGCAGCTGCTGGCGGCGTGCCCAGAGGTGTTGGTCCTGAATGTAAGAAACACACATCATGAAGCTATCATTATCACAAGCTAACAGCTGTCCTATAGTTGTTTCTCACTACCAGGGCGAAGAGTTCTCTTGCATCACCAATGCAGCTATCAAACTGAGCCTCGACCGAATCAACGATAACACCTGCGATTGTCCCGATGGCTCTGACGAACCCGGCACCGCTGCCTGTGCCAACCTCGACCCTCTATCCCCCGAGCAACCTCTCGAGGGTTCTATCTCCGGCACGACGAACACGACCAATGCTCTTCCTGGTTTCTGGTGTGAGAACAAGGGACACATTGGAATGTATGTTCCGTTCTCTTACGTCAACGACGGCGTGTGCGATTACGAGCTCTGCTGTGATGGTTCAGAGGAGTACTCTGGTGTTGGCGGTGTCAAGTGCAAGAACAAGTGTGATGAGATCGGAAAGGAGTACAGAAGGCTGGAAGATGAGAAGAGAAAGAACTTGCAAAAAGCTGCTAAGAAACGAGGCGCTATGGTTCAAGAGGCAAAGGATCTGAGACAAAAGGTTGAGAACAAGGTTGAGGAGCTCAAGAAGGAGATTGCTGCTCTTGAAATCAAGAAAGAAGAACTTGCGCAGAAGCACCGCGATGCTGAACAGCAGGATAAGGGCAAAGTTGTTCGCGAGGGCGGCGGTGGCGGTAAGCTTGGTGTTCTCGTCGGTCTAGCCAAGACACGCGTCAACGAGCTCCGCAACACTCTTGATAGCGTTGTCAACCAGCGTGATGCCCTCAAGGAGCGAGTTGGGGAACTTGAGGAGCTTTTGACCAAGTTCAAGACGGACTATAACCCCAACTTCAACGATGAGGGTGTCAAGGCGGCGATTCGATCTTTTGAGGATTACTCGGCTCGTCAGGCGGAGAATGTTGACAAGATGATCCCTGATGAGGATATTTTGAGTGTGCTTAAGGAGGATGGGGAGGGTAATGGTGTGAATTGGAGTGAGTTTGAGGAGGATGAGGGAAGCGATACTGATATCCGTAAGTTGATCACTCTATGGTATGACACTCTGCTAACAAATCAGTCTACAACTTCGAGGCCTACCTCCCTCCTCCCCTGCGAGCTTTTATCCACAACGGCCTCGACAGCCTTCGCGTCTGGGCCATCACCAATGGCATCCTCGCCGACAACTCGTCCCCCGGCAAAGAATCCACCCTTGTCCGCACCGCCCGCGAAGCCGTTGAATCCGCAACCCGCGATCTCTCCGACAAGAAATCCTCCCTCGACGTCGAACAAGCCGATCTCAACTCCGACTTTGGTCCTGATGATATCTTCCGCGCCCTCAAGGGTAAATGCGTCAGCATTGAAGCGGGAGAGTACACCTATGAGCAATGCTGGCTGGAAAACACGAAGCAAAAGAGCAAGAAGGGCCATGGGCAGAGTAACATGGGTAACTTTAAGCGCATTGATCGTGAGATGGCAGATGATGAGGAGAGAATCGACGGGAAGAGTCTGGGTAGGGGTGAGAGGATGGTGTTGCGGTATGAAGATGGTCAGCAGTGCTGGAATGGACCGCAGCGAAGAACAGATGTTTGGTTGGGTTGTGCCGAGACAGAGGAGTTGTGGAGGGTGAGTGAGAGTGAGAAGTGTGTTTACAAGATGGAGATCGGTACACCTGCTGCTTGCGACTTTTCGAGATGGGATGTTGGAAGCCAGCCCAAGAAGCCCAGAGAGCGAGATGAGTTGTAAGAGGATGTGATGTGTTAGAACAAGGTTGATTATCTAGAATACATCTATTCACAATGATGCGGTCTATACTCGTACAATACATGAAGAAATATGCTGTACGTTCCTGATATCACATTACCCCCCAACTCCCAGCAAGCATGACAAACACAAGCGCTTTCCTTCTCAATCTACCCTCCCCTTATGTACCAGCAGCAGTTCGAACGCATCTACCAGAAGCTGCACCATCCTATATAGTGCTGACATAGATTCTCCAGCTTAGTAGCCTCCATAATTAACTTGTTGACCTGGTTAATCACATCCAGCTCCTCGTTATTCTTAAAATCGCGACCTGTCAGTTTCTGCTGCACACGATCCAGCACCTCTACAGCCCTCGCATTCTGGCTCTCGACTTCCGGTGCGCCGTTGACCATTGCACCGTCTGCTGAGCTGTTTGTTCGAGCGCGGGCACGGGTCTGGATGGATGGTTCGGGAGCGTTGAGGAGTTCTGAGGGCGCGACGTCGCTGTCGAGGATGGATTGACGACGGGCGCGGACACCGCCTGGCACGGGCATCGTTGTGTCTCTATCAGAGCGGAAGTTGGGGCCTGTTGGTGAGGCGGCGTTTGTCAATCGCCACGTAAGGAGAGGATCGTGGATGAACTGCAAGAGTTAGTATATCAACACAAAAGTTTGGGGATGAACTTACGGCTTCAAGAACAGCCATAACGCTTTCCTTGTTGTCTCTCAAGACTCTCATCACGTTCTCGCATGTAATTCTAAAGCTACCCTCAATGTTGCTAACCTCCATAGCATAAGTTAACATGCGAGTGAGACGGAAAGGAACCCTCTCGGGGTACTTTTCTCGCTTCATAGCCACCTCGAAACAATCACCGAAATCGATGTGGATGATCTTTCCGGTGACACGATCGAGCATAAGGTTGGAAGGATGACGATCACCCAATCCAAGAATGTAGCCCACCATTGACATGACACCGAGAGAGCGGGTGTAGTTTGTTCGTCTCTCGAGCCAGGCCTCAGAGGACTTTGACTTGAGCCAGAGCACACGATACAAGTCTTGGCCGGTGGTGTTGTCAAGTGCATAACCAAACACCTCAACTTTCTGCATCAAGGTGAGGTTGTCGTAATCAGGAGCCATCTGAAGCATGATACGATGTTCAATATTGAGTAGGATCTTGCGACTCTCACGATACTCCCTAATAAGAACGTGCAGGGTGTCACTGTTGGGAACCCACCCGAGCAGACCGCTATTCTGCGACAGAGGGATTGCAGGATAGCGCTGGATGTTGAGATGGCGCTTGAAGCATTCAGAGTCGTGCGCCAGGAGGGTATTGCAGAGGCCGAACAGCTGCATAACTCGTTCGTCCTGACGAATATCCTCGTGGCCCTTGAGCAGGAACGCGAAGGACTTTCCGTCACTGCCGTTGACGTTGAGCTTTCGTGGACGCTGCTTAGAGTTGATAACACTAAACGTTGTGTCAAAGGACATTATCCTCACGATGGGCTGTCCGCTCTTGTATGTTCCCGGAACTGCCAGATCCAAGTTCTTGGCGTTGAGCAGTTTGGGGGAGCAGTACGTCAACTCCAGGGTGGTAACCTGTGGTAGCTGCCTACTTATTCTGCGGAATACCTGATAATACAAGTCCCACGCCTGGTTAAGGTCGTTGACGTCTTGGCTTGTCTCGTATTGCCGACACCAGTCTTGTGCCTCCTTGAGATCTCGGCCGAATGCTTGGGCGAAAGAAATCTCACGAAGAGTCTCGGGGCCACGCTCCAAAAGTTCGTGAAGAGGCTCCAGTGTTGCGAACATGCCCTCAATGTTGTGGTCGCCAAAGTACAAGCGCGACGCCTCTTCCAATCCCTCGTGCCAGAGCTCGTGCCATAGGACTGCAACACGAATCAGCTCATGACTGACCGTATCAGCCTGGGCGACGAGATTTGCGCTGTGTTGTCTCATACTGTCCATAATCTGAGCAGCAGAGCGGGATCGGCGTGTGTTCTGCCAAGATTTCATGGCAACGGTCAGAGGATAGACCAGAGCCTGAGGATGAGCTCGTCCAACATCGGCCAGAAGATTGTGAACTGATTGCTGAACTCGCTTATTGGGCTGGTTGATTCGCGCAATCAGTTGAGGAATGACTTCGAGCCATGTGTCGACGCTGACATTAGCAAAGCCTTCTGTTACGGCAGAGTTGACATCCGCGCTGCCTCCATGCGTAAACCAGAGTGTCAGCAGTCGGAGAGTATCCTGCAGCGAGCTGCCTTGTGAGAGTGCGATGGACTTGAAGAAACCCTGGACAGCAGGGACAACGTGGTCAATCACCATGTTGTGATCCGTTCTTGACATGTGTCCTTCGTTTCCAGCAGTGAGCGTCTGTACAATCTCAAAGTTGGCCAGCGCCCAAGCGTGCCAGGCCTTGTACCAGCGAGGGTTGTACTTTGTCGCTGAAGAGTATGAGGTGAGGATGTCCTGAACCTGAGTATATTGCCAGTCATCTTTATTGAGTGCAATCAACCATTCACCTTGTCTCAAGTAGCACTTGGCCAATAGGACCGTTTGGTCATACAGCGCTCGCTGTGTCTGTGGGCTCATGAGAGTAGGGTCCATCGGGTTCTGGAAACCGTAGTCGCCGGTGATGTTGACTTCGCTGCCGGCTTGGGCATTCAGGTGGGCCTTAGCGACCTCTAACCGGTGCGCAGCATCATTAGTGAACTTGCGCAGGCAGTAGAGGGTCTTCTCGGGGATGCTTGTCTTCTTAGCACTGGGCTGTTGTCCGAGTTCCCACTGATATTTGAGCACAGCGTAAATGACCTGTGCTGCTGGTGCGCTCCTTGGGCCGGGCCCTGGCTGTCGTTGTTCGTTCCAGTAGGGTATCATAGATTCCAAAGGAGCGTCAGATCCGATGAGTTGCTTCAACGACTTCTCGGCCAGTCCCATTCGGCCAGACTTGCGACAGAGGTTGGCAAACTTGATCCACATGTGCATGTTCTCGGTCGGTGCGATCACTATGGCACGTAACCTAAGCATGCGCTGCCAGACCTCCACGTTCCTCTGACAACCCTTCAGTCGAGTCTCCCAGGTTCTTCTCATGATGGCCTGCTTCTTCTCATCGCATTGCTTGTAGACGATGAGCTCCTCGAGCTCAGCAAGCATCTGTACTCGAACCACGACCTGGTATGCCCGGTTGTACGACTCACTAACCAACGCACTCAACTCGGTGTCCAGGCCTTCACGAGCTTGCTGAACGCAGGCAATCGCTTCGCGGAACTGGTTGCGATGGAGTGCCAAAATTGCACCAAAGAATGACCGATCAGGTGAATACCTCTTGAGCGATGAGAGATAGTTGTCCATGGAATCCCACTTGTTCAGACCCCATGCAGCAGCTGTAGCAAGAGGGGCAATCATCCTTTGGACCTCGGGTGTAGAGTTGGCCCAGGTGCTGCCAGTCAAAGTAGCCAGAGCCTCCCACTCTCCCAAGGCGTGCAAACAACGCATCTTACCCATGACGATGTCAACAGGAATTGCTTGGTCTTCAGGCACCTCCTCCTCACGCTTATTGTAAAATGCAAGCGCCTCTTCCCAGCGCTCCAACTTCTCGAACCAAGTTTCTCGCAGCTGAATGCCTTCCTTATACAGCTGAGCTTTGCGGAGAATACCAATGGCAGCATCGGACTGTTGGAGCTGATTGTTGATAACGATCAGAGCTTCGACTGCACCACTGCTCTGGTCTTGAAGGAACTCCAGTTCCTTGTAGTGCAAAGCCTTTGCATACGCGTGACAACGAGCAGCCTCCCTACCGAGAACTCGGATGTCGATCGGCAAAGCCTTGTCGTCATGCTCCATAAACTCGGCGAGATTAAGTAGCAGGCCGAGCAGATCAGGCGGGACGTTCTCAGATTTGATGGCGCTCTCAATGTTCTGGATGAGTTCGTCTTGGAACTGCTCGTACAGCTCACTCCAGCATGAGACGAATGCGGAGTTGAAGAGCTCTCGAGCCAGAGGTAGATACACGCTTGCGAGACTGGCGCAAGCTCGGAGGGCATGGTTTGGTGATTCAGTAAGCAGTGTTGTACTGAAGCGTCGCAGCCATTCTTGCCAATCCTCCTTTGTCGATTTGCCCTTCGTATCCCAAGCCGCCTTCAAGTGAATGGCGTTCATCTCCAGCTTCTTGGTGCCTTGGTCCGCAAAAGGAGTGTCGTCTGCACCATCAGCGAAGCCGGCCGCGGAGCTCAGATCTTGTGGCAGAACCTCGCCCTTCTGGAGTTTGCTGACAAGCAGTTCGTAGTTCTGGTGCTGGATCTGATGCAGATTAATTGTCTTGTTGACGGTTCCCATGAAGTGGAGATAGTCTTTGCCCAGCTGTTGGATGAGCGCACAGAGCGTATCTAGGGCAGCAATGCGGAGCACAGGCTCGCCCATATCCAAAACACGAGTTAGTGGGTGGATAATCTTCGCGGCGTAGTCATTAAGGTTCACTTGTCGAGAAATCTTTCCGATCGTATCGATAGCCTGCTTCCTGATGAAGGTTGGTTGACCCTGCTTCTCGAACGTACGGACGATGACAGGAATAATAAGATGCATGTACTCTTCAGCGCTGGCGCCAAACACCAAGAAAGCATGCATCACCCTCTCGGATGGTGTGCGCTTGGCGGAGGTATCCTTGTCCAGTACACCGAGCATCAACGGTAGCAGACCAGCAAGGTAAATCTTGAATTCGCCCTCAAGCGACCTCGAAATAGCCTCAACAAGAGACAAGATCGTGGTCTGTAGTGATGGCGAAGTGTGCCAATATTCTTGGAGGATCTCGACAATTGATGGCAGGTAATTTCTTATATGTTGCCGAACAATACTGACGAGAGTGGCCAGTTGGTTGAAGTAAGACTCGAGTCTTGTGGAGGTGGCTGATCGTATCACCTGTAGGAATGCTGGTATGATTCTATCAAGGAACGAAACACACTCCAATCCAAGGGTGCGGAAGATGTTCATAATCGCTTCAATAACAGCCGCGTGGTACTGGACCAGAGAAGAGTCCTTCAAGATCTGGAGGAGGGCATTGATGACTACAGTCGGGAAGTACTCCTTGTTGGAGGGTGTCAATCCAGTCATCATGAGGGAGATGTCGGTCATTTGGTTGGCCTCGCCACGTCGCGAATCGGGTGTTCGTTCTTCAGCCTGAGTCGATGTTAATAATTGAACAATCTTTGAACAGCGTGCGAGTTACCTGGTGTTTGTAAGGGTCGAGCGCACCCAGAATACCCATCAATTTAATAGTTTCCTGTCGTAAGGGCACTCGTTGTCCTTCGGTTCTGATGATACTCTGTAAAATTTCGAGAAGTTGGGGATATTCGATATATGGCTGGATGACGTATCCTGAGTTACTCGCAAGTTGTCCCAGGGCGTGCAAAGCAGCCTCTCTCTTTGCGTTGGAGCTCTGGTCCTGTAGCGCATCGAGAATGAGCGGCATCAATCGGTCCTTGTATGGCATCATATCCTCGCCACCAACAGTAGCAAGCTCGCCAATAGCTTTGAGAATGGTAGCAGCGACTGAAGGATTGTTGTCCTTTGCCTTGGGAAGAAGAACTGAAATCATGGGCTCGACGTATGGCTTGATGAGAGATTGCGCATTCTGAACCAGGAGACTCAACAGCTTTGCACTCTCCTCCTTATTACGGGCAACGTCGGAGAACTCGAGTTCAGTGAGCATCTGAATGAGTGTTTTTCGCAGTGAAGGAATAACATATGCTGGGTTGTATCTTGCCAGGCGGCCGATAATAGAGATGGCGACTTCTCTGATAGAGAAGACCTCATCATTCAACGCAAAGAAGAGAATGCGAATGTTCTCGGCCTTGGCCAGGTGCCTATCAAATCGTTCGTCAAGAGCCGCCAGAACTGTCCGTCTGATATTCGGTTCAGGATCTGAAACTCCGACAGTAAGAAGTTTCTCTATAACATCGCCAACGACCTGAAGCGCATGGTAACTAGTCTGGTTAACGATCGGATCACGGACGTATAATTGGCAGCACGTAAGGGCTGCTGCTTCACGGATTTCGGGGTCTTCGTCTTCGACATATTTGATTGCGACGTCACGGACGAACTCGTTCAGGACGTGTCCTGAGAAATCGAAGCTGCCGAGTGTGTTGAGTGCCAACTTGACCTCAGCCCTCCGGTGCTCATAAGCCTGAGGATCCTTTGCGTCTTTGGGAATAATTGGAACTGAGCTGAGAGTGTTTGGTTGTGGTGCGCCGAGGGGTTTGAAGGGTTCGCCACAGAGCACTACGCTGAGCATATCAAGTAGTCTCTCTTGGATTGTCGGCTTGACCGGAGGGATGTAGAAGGCCATATCGACGAGGGCTTGGGTAAGCTTGGGGGTAAGGTCGCATGCGAAGATGGGATCCAGCAGCGCTTCCATGTACTTGCTCAGCGTCTGGCCGACAGCCACAGCAAGGCGACTGATGCAGTCGAAGACTGGGTCAACGGAGCCCCTCTTGCGGGATTGGAGGCTGAGACCTTCGCGCACGTAGATCAAAACGCCGTCGAGATACGGAGCAATGGCGCTCTTAACCGAATTGGCAATGTTGCCAATTGCAAGGAAAGCATCGTTTCGCTCCTTGTCTTTCTTCAACATACCAGACAGATAGACCATGAACTTGTGCAGCCAGGTGTGCGCAAAGTCCGCTGGAGAGTAGCTGGCCAGATCAGGGATCAGAAGAACCACAGTCTTTCGGATAGTCGGATCTCTGTGGTCCTTATGCTTGAAGACAATCTCACATGCTTGCTGATAATGCTCCTGCATGTACATAGCTCCCTGTTCGAGAAGCTCCTTCAAGACGAGTAATGAACCGTGGATGGATTCGACAGTGTTGACCTTGAGACCCTGCTTCGACTCGTTGTAAATCTTGCTCATCCAGAGCTGCTTCATCTCCTGGTCTCGCTCGCGAAGAATTCGGAAGCAGGCGCTAACTGTTTCCGCCGACGTCGCCCGGATAAGCTGTCGCGAGTCTCGAAGACCAATCCAGATCCAGTCGAAGATTGTCGGAATATACTGATACATCAGGGTCGGGGCGCTGCGGGCCAATTCGCGCAGGACGAGAACGGCGCTGTATCGTCGCTCCTCCACGCGGTCGTTCTGGAGCCATTCGAGGGCTGTGTTGACCTCAGAGTCCACCACTTCCGATATCATTGATCCGCCGGGTCGACATAGCTTTCCAAGCGCGATCGCTGCTGGTTGCATAGGGTTGATGTCCTTGCCGCGAAGGATGGTCTTGAGATTTTGCGTGAAACGCGGGTATTTGACGCCGACATCGACGCCTTCGAAGTCGATGAGCGCATCGAGGGCGTAGATGCCTCCGAGTCGCTCGGATGAATCGCTGCCATGTGTAATGAGCTGTGTAATCTTATGGTTGACAGAGTTATAGAAGGCCTGGAACTGTTCGGGGCTAAGGTCTCGGTGACATAGAACCACGAGCTCGCGGAGCTGCACGGCGGATCGTTTTCGCAAATCGTCGCTGGTTCTGAGAAATTATTAGGTTCCTTGGCTCACCAATCGTCACGTACGTCGTGGAAACCGACCTTGACCGAAGACCACGAGAGATGTGCTCCAGTCGCTCCAAGGCGACCTGCTGTGCCTGCGCCATGATGCCGTCGCGGCACTGTAATGATTGATCAACCGCGCATGTAACTAATATCGAGCGCTCGACGGCGGGCAGTGGTTTGGGAGAGGAGACGTCGAGGTTGGAGGGGAGACGTAATTAAGCTTCGAGCCCAAGCGCGCGGTTGCACGTGTTGTTATGAAGGCGACCAAAAATTTTCGAGGTATGAATATTTAGAGAAAGTCGAACAACGCCTTCGATGTGCACCGTGGAGGGAGGGAGGACATTAAGAGAGGCGCATAGCACCGAAGGAGGTTGACGTTGGAGGTAGATGAGCTTGGGTAGGGCGGAGGCTAGATGGATCGAGGTTTAGGAAATGGTGGGCCAGCTGTGGACCACTGCTGAGGTGCCGCTACAGTGTTAATTGCGACAGACTTAGGAACCACCAGTCATGGGTCTCACTAAAGCACAGTGCAGAAGGTTTATCGTACGGTCTATCTACTTTAAGCTTGCATGGTCCTTCCCCTTCTTATCGATAAGCGGTCTCTTGATACAACTTTAGGAATCGCCTCAATCTTCCATTCCTAACTGCAACTTTGTTCATCCACGTGCACTATAATACGACCCATTCCTAACGCTTGTGTTCCTAATCACTCTCGCTGCGGGGCCTGTATCACTGCGCCGATATCATATACCGATTCAGCCTCTTACCACCATCACACGACTGCTGTAACGACCCCCATCATCAATCATGGGTAACGACGGCGGCTCCATCCCCAAGCGTCGCGAGCTTGTTAAGAATGCGGCGCGCGCTCCTACTACTTCCGAACTCAAGGCGACAACCCTCGAGGCACTCGCTCACGCTTGGGAGCACTGCGCTCTCAGCGGCGAACCCCTTGACGTCGATATTCTCGTCTCCGACTGGCGCGGCCGTCTGTACAATTACGAAGCGATCCTTAAAGGCCTCATGCCTTCCGATGAACCAGTCGATATCACATCCGCGAGCTTGGGTATCAAGTCACTACGAGATGTGGCAAAGCTCAAGGTTTCCAAGAATGGGGACAAGTGGGTGTGTCCTATCTCTATGAAGGAACTGGGCCCTGCTGTCAAGTCTGTGTACTTGGTTCCTTGCGGGCATGTCTTTGCAGATGTGGCCATGAAAGAGATTCAAGAGAAGACATGTCCAGAGTGTAGCGCTGAGTTCAGCCAGGACAACATCGTTACACTTGTTGCAAACTCCAAGGAAGACATCGAGCGATTGGAGAAGAGAATCGAAAGCCTCAAGGACCAAGGCCTTACACATACACTGAAGAAGGACAAGTCGGAGAAGAAGAAGAAGCGCAAGGGTGACGATGTGAAGGAGGAAGACAAGGCTGCAAATGGTGCGAAGGAGAAGAAGAGCGAGGATGTCAGGATTAAAGGTATCAACAACGAGTTTGCGGCATCGTTAACGGCCAAGGTATTGGCTGAGCAGGATGAAAGGAATAAGAGAAGAAAGCTGGTGGCAGAGTCGACACGACAGGAGACTGCTAGAGGATGAGGAGAGGACTCCAGTACATGATGATACCCAAAACATAATGAAAATTCGCATTGCATATGATGTTTTTGCCACCGTTTTAAACATGTGAATGCTCCTTGGAAGGACCAGTCAGTCAACGTATATCTAAAGTATACCTAAAGTTATACATAGATACTTTGCTTGAGATAAAGTATGAGGAATTTGTCCTGGTGTCAGGAATATCAATGCTCTTTCGGTCCAACGTAGGATTTATAATATGATCTTAAAAATAAGCCTTAAGCTCAAAATGACGTTAATTATGGGATGATAATTATATAATGTCCTTTTAATACATTATTTTTGAGCTTAACCTCGAACCGCAACACATCATTGGGTTTAGGGTAACGCTGGGGCTGGTGAGAGAACACCGTCAATGTCTCACTCTTCATGGCCGCTTTGAACAGGACTTGATGCCAGTGAAAATGCACATTAACATATGTGGCTACCAAAGTGAACGATGGGAAGAAGCAAATCAATGTACGATGCGTCTCACCGGAATCCGTTGGATAACTCAGCAGGAGTACAAAATTGTCCTAAATTGCCTTTAGGCATTGGGGTGAAATAGCAAAGCAACAGGTGTCTAAAAACATAATAATCATGGGTATATCATAATAACAGCATATCCATCCAACTCCTCATATCGCTACATCACTCTCATAAAACACTTCAACATCTCAGCCACTCCCTGGTAACCTTCCACTTCGTCTCTCCGGGATCAGGATCTTTAAAGAACGTAACCGAAATTCCTCCCTCTTCTGCCGGCCCAATAATCGTATTCTTGATCCGTCGACTCTCTGGGATACCAAAAGGCGGCTCGAGATTGGCTGACTTGAGCGTAGCAGCATCAAAGTGCTGGATACCATCGAGCGCAGCTTGTATGGGCGACATGGGTTCGGGCGCGGGAGTTGGTGAGGATCGACTTGAAGCTAGGCTACCAGGTGAGCCGGCAAGAACCCCTTCGGATGATGGATCGGTGAATGATGGGGGAGGCGCAGGCAGGCCGGGATACTGAGAGACATCGACTTTGATCTTTTTGGGGTTACATGTCAAGAGATCATATGCAGCACCGTCTTCAGCAGATTCGTTTAAAGCACTGGGACTCGATTCGCTTAGTGGATCCATCATCAGGTCGAGATCAAAATCAGAGATGTCAATGTTGGACTCTTCCATCTCAATGCATCGCGCCGCAATGACAGAGGTTTCGCGAGCGTGCCAGAGATTCTCTCTGCGATTGCGCATTTGATCTCGTGTCAAGAGCTTGAGGGCTGCGCGGCGTAGGAGAGGATGGCGACAGCGCGTAGCTGTCCAGAAGACAGGAGGAATGAGTTCGGTCTCGAAGCTGAAGGGTTCTAGCCTGGCGTTGGAGGGAACTGAGCCGACAATAGTGGACGCCAGAGTGATGATGGTTGCAAAGTTGGATGTGTAATTATCGAACTTTGTCTCGCTTGTTTCCAAGGCCGTAGAAATCCAGACGAAGGATGATTGGTGATAGATCCGAAGGATGTTCAATGAGCTCTCTAGAGAGGGCGACTGCGAACTCATAGATGTGATGACAGTAAAGGCGGCGTTCCATCGATTTAACTGCGAAAGAAGCCTTTGTTGCTCAATCTGAAAATGGTGGATCTCTTGAGGTTCTGCATTCGGATCGTACACAGGACGGCGAGCCTTGGTGCTAAACTGTAAGACGTCATCTTGGAGGAGGTACAAAGCACATCGAGCTTCTTCGATACTGGCGAACACGGCGGGCATCTCGGTCCAGCTGCGCAGATGGGCTGGGATGGGAGCTGGACGGCTGCCGAAGAGGAAGGCCGAGAGACTCAGACGAGCGTAGATAGGCACAAGCGCATGCTTGATCATCTCCATTGACGGAGAGTGTCCATCGCCGAGAGTAGAAAGGATATGCCGACCTTGACAAATATGCATCTGTGCAGCTGAATCGCGATCAATAAGGAACTCAACACAAATGAACAAGACGCAGACAAGCAGCGGCACAACAGAAGGTTCACTGCGCTGCCCCCAATTCCTCAACGACGTAATCGCATTCCCATACTCCCGAAACGCAAAGCGCGTATCGATATCCCTCGCGCTTTTGCCTTTTGAGCTAACAGCCTCGTGCAGACTGCTAATAGCGAGAATGGCGTGTCGCACAGCGGGTTCGGTGGTGCTCATCTTTAGAACCACACCGCCCCAGAAACTTGCATCGATGGGGCCCGAGAGAACCTTTGCGGTGCGAAGACGGTAGTGGTCGAACGCGCGTGCTTCCTGGGGGTTTTCAAAGCCCGGTGATGGGGATAGACCGATGGGCTCTGGGGAAGAGTTTGGGGAGGGACGGTAGCCGTCGCATTGACGACCTGTTTTGATACATCGCAGACAGAAGGGCTTGGCCTCTGTGCGGTTGTTAGTTACTGCAGATGGTTGCATTGTATATATATATGTATTTACCATCACACTTTACTTTGCGAATTCTGTGTCTTATTAGTATGGTTCTAGATATTTGACGAATAGTTCAACACGAACTTGCAGGTGATGCAGCCAGTCCGCACCTTTTTGCTGCCCTTGCGGCCCGAAGGCTTGGGGGATGACTGAGATGGGGTTGAATACATGAGCTAGTAGGGTAATCCAGTTGATAGTATGTCTTAGTTGATGTCTAGGGCTGACGACTAGAGCTGTCAGGCTGGCTAAAGCAGTCAGGGCTGGTGTTGAGGTTTTTGAGTCCGAGGTCAAGAGTCCGAGCCTGTAAATGAAGGGAGCTGCTACTGTGTGGGCGAGCGTGAGGAGGTGATTTTATTGCTTGGGGTGCCCCTCTGTAAATGTAGGGGCATTTGAATCCTTCGCCCACAGACGATCCCTACTGAAAGTTGATGGTGCTTACAGCCCCTCGGCAGTGTAAGGTGCTTATTTGCTGGATGGATCGGGGCGCAGCAGCTCGGTTTGAGGATGCGGAAGGCTGAGCAGCTTGCATCAAGGGTGTACCTGGGTATAGCATGGAGAAATATCCGTGATATTGGATTCACGATGAAACCTCCGATTTTACTCGGTAGGAATTATTGTCCTTCAGTAAGGCTGCTCCCGAATGATCAGTAAGACTATCATTCTAGTTGATGAACCAGTAAATATGTGACGAGACACCAGACACCAGACAACTCTCCTCCGTTTAGCCAGAAAACAAAAAATAAACCAATAAAAAGACATCCTATGCGATGATGAACTTGCGATATTAAACTCTTAACGAACCGTTAAAGCCAGTAATGAAATACGAAATAGCAAGTTAAAAGTCAACGGCTGTCAATATTCTCAGAACCATCTCTAGCGCCTCAGCCTTACAGCTAGTGCCCCATTCCCACAATCCCATCGGGCCAAACCACCCTCTGATTGGTCCGCTCGCACTCGGAATCCGATCAAGGGCGCAGCCAGAACAGCGCGTGCGCTAGATCCTTCGATATCAGTGCTATAACCCAATTCGGCTGGGTCTCTTCTTGCACTTGACAGCCCGAGATTAAAGCCAAGCTCTATTACACGACAGCAAAACTATGCGTCTGAATACAGTGGGATCTTCGTAGTTTCAGCCTTGGGCTTGTCAATCTTTAGCTTGCGAGAATTTACGTATAGTATTCCGATTTTGAGCTAAGCTGTAATGCGACCCTGTTGACCTTTTGCCTCTGTTGTGAGGTGTATATAACTTGGAGCATCCGCCGTATACCAATCATGTTTCCATTAAATTCATCACTCACTAATTTCTTCTCCCTCTTAATAATGCCCTCTCTTTCAAAAATTGCAGCTGTAGCTGCTAGTGCTTTCGCCCTCGTCGACGCAAAAGCATGTCCCCCCCTCGGCGCCGTCTTCCCAGCTCCCCAAGCACCCGGTGAGAGCCCGCTAGTAAAGAAAGCAGCCGCCGCTCTCAAAGCCGGTCTGGATACACAGATTGGTTCTCAGTTCAGCAACTCTGGTCTCGCTATTGGCGTCAAGTCTCTTCATGAGGATGAGCCTCTGTTTACTTATCACTTCACACCCCCTAGCCCTGGTGAGGGTACTGAGAAGATTGATAAGGATACGGTCTTCCGAATTGCTAGTGGCTCAAAGCTCGTTACTGCTTTGGCGGTGCATATTAGTGATAAGATTGATATGGAGGCTTCGGTCTTGAAATATCTTCCTGAGTTGAATAAGACGGCTGGTACTGATGACATCTTCTCGCTTAAGTGGGAAGATATCACTGTTGGGTCACTTACTAGCCATCTATCAGGTGTTGGTGTTGATAGTAAGCCGACGTTTACATATCACACTTACTATACTAACTGTATATAGGTGCCCAAGATCTTGGTATCGTTGGCTCAGCTCCCTGGCAGCGATTCGGTCTCCCTGAGTTCGCCAAGGGAAAAGGACCCAACTGCTCTGGTCTCCCTGGTACCATCCCTTGTACCAGAAAGGATCTCCTTGAGCAGGTCAATCTTCGACCTCCTGTGTATTCCCCCTTCACCAACCCTATCTACTCCAACATTGGCTTTGCTCTCCTTGGTCTTGTCATCGAGGCTGCTGAGGGTAAACCCTTTGAGGATGTCATCAAGCGTGATATTCTCGATGTTGTAGGTATGAAGCACACCTACGTCGACAAGACACCTCCTGTGAAGGATCTCTTCATTCCCAACAAGGAGCCTACTTGGAACTCAACTCTTGCTGTGTTTGATGCGTAAGTCTCATCCCCAGAAATATTTGTTCTCGCTAACTGTTTCTAGTGCTGGTGGCATGTTCTCTTCCGTCTCTGATATGCTTCTCCTCGCCGACGGCATCCTCAGCAACAAGTTCCTCACCCCTGTTCAGACTCGCAAGTGGATGAAGCCCGAGGCCAACACTGCTTCTTGGGGCTACCAGGTCGGAGGACCCTGGGAGATTATCCGTGGTGACAACCTCACTACCGATGGCCGTATCATCGACATCTATACCAAGAGCGGTGATCTTGGTCTTTACCACACGCAGACCGTCCTCATTCCCGACTACGACATTGTCATCTCCATCATGTCCGGTGGTCTCGAGGCTTCCGCAAACCCTTACGTTACCGGCACCATCCTCAGCGCCGTTCTCCAGAACCTTCTCCCCGCTATTGAGAAGGTTGGCCGTGATGATGCCAAGGATGGCTTTGCTGGTGACTACGAGGACAAGGAGACCAACTCAACCATCTCGTTCTCTATCGACAACGGCCCAGGCCTGAAGATCAAGAGCTGGCAGATCCGCGGTTTCGATGTCCTCAACAACATCGGAAACTTCAACTTCAACGCTCTCGAGTCCAACGCCTCAACAAAGACTCCCTACGTCGACGCCCGCGTGTATCCCAGCAACCTCAACAAGAAGGGCCAAACCGCCTGGCGCGCCGTCTTCGACAGGACTCCCGATGAGGCCAAGGCCAAGTACGACAGCGCTTTGTTCTTCAAGAACGGAACATGCCAGACTTGGTTCATGCAGGATCGTATGGTTTACGACTATCTCCCCCTGGATTTGTTTATTTTCCTAGAGGGTGAGGAGGGCGCTAGCGAGGCCGTCAGGAGTCCTGCTTTCAACGTCACTTTGACAAAGGTACGCCAGCCTGCGGAGAAGAAGGCCGAGGGTCAGAAGAATGCTGCTGGTGAGATTGAGCGCGTTGGAGTGCTTGGTTTCGCACTTGTGGCGGTTGCGACGTTGATGAGCTTTTTCTAATCGGTTTGCAGGTTAAGTCTTCTGGTTCAGGATATTAGAGAAACGTTGATGGATTAATGAGCGATTTAAGTTGATGTATCTTATTATTG
>JABCJY010001386.1:0-12498 GCA_013184415.1 Fusarium concolor
AGTAAGGTAAGTTTTAGTACTAATTTATATAGAAAATACCGGGAAAATTAACCCCCCAAAGTAACTACTCAGGCTTGCCAATTATACCCTTAGGCCTTTAACAATGTACCTCGTTCAATGGTTCAAAAGGCTGGATTAGACTCCTGGGATCGTGCAAGTAAGTAAACCATGGTAGTAGTGAGCACGACGTAAGGTGAGGTCAGATCTAATTTATCCTTCGTGGCTGACTGCAGCATCGGGGAAGCAAGAAAGATACTACCTTGTCGGGTACATCGAGACATGCAACCCAATGTAGCACCCCGGACTAGCTCTGTCGGTCCTGTATAGTCTTCTGCCTAGTGCTGTTTATGGTTAGTCAGGCCTATTCTCGGCACCCGCTTTCCTACCTTCCCGATTGGACGGCGCGAAGGAACACGGGCGTCAAGCAAGAATCCTTCCGAAAGTCACCTCGTATGTTTTCTGGGTCTACTCTCGGTGGGATGATGGTGGCAGTGTCGGGAAAGCCGTCGCAACTACATGCGCGCTGAGATGGTTATATGGACCAGGGCCAGAGCACACACGATATGCATTGCAGGAGCGCTCGTATCTATGATTGTACAGAAAGATCAGAGACATTGAAGTATTAATGCTAGGAATTTCTGGAGACTGCAGTGTGCGAGCCATTTGGCACTACTTCGTCCTAATTCATCCTAATTTCATCCTCTGACGGCGGACAACGACTTTGTTCAAGATCGCACCATGTCTCAACCACCGCCTAGCATGAGCCCGGAGGAGCCCACCTCCATCGACGACGCACAGCTGCCACAAGTCAAGCTGGCAGGGTTGATCAAGGGCGATCCCGAGACACGGCGTGCACTGCTCGCTGCATGCGAGAAGAATGGATTCTTCCATCTCGACATTGTTGGCGGCGACGACCAGTTCCTGCAGACGTGGGACAAGCTGCTCGAGGTCATGGCTGAGTACTTCCACCAGCCGCAGGAGGTCAAGATGCTGGACGATCGGCAAAGCGATACACACGGATACGAGCCCATGGCGACATCGGCAGGAGCCGCGCCGGGGCTTCCAGATTACTACGAGTCGTTGAAGGTATCGCGGGATGAGCTCCGGCAGAACAGCCCGAAAGTAGCCAGTATCGTCAAGACCCAGCGGGCGATCTTCGAGGCCTACATTGCCTCCGCGCACGCCGTGGTCTCGACAGTACTGCGCGAGATATCCGTGGCCCTAGGTGACCAGTATCCTCTCGCAGAGGCCCATTCAGACGACCGGCCATCGCGCAGCACGCTGTCTGTTTTCCGGTATCCAAAGCAGGACGAGGACGTCGAGTTGAGCGGCCTGGGCCACAACAAGCACACGGATCTGGGCACGCTGACGCTGCTGCTGTGTCGGCAATGGGGCTTGCAGGTGCTCACGGAGGACAATGGCTGGCAGTTCGTCGCGCCCAGGCCGGGTTGCGCCGTCGTCAACGTGGGCGACTCGCTGCGCTTTCTTTCGGGGTTGCGGCTGCGGTCTGTCGTGCACCGCGTCGTGCCGCGCAATGCTGCCCACCGCCAGGACGAGGACCGGTACAGCGTCGCGTACTTTCTGCGCCCGGCCGACGATGTCACGTATCGCGATGTCAACGGGCGCACCGTCTCGGCCTGGGCCTGGCATGACGACAAGTTTGACATGTTCCGCCAGCCTCATGATATACAGGAGTCTAATGCTGTCGCCACTGGGGGCATGGAGCGTGCGGACACACTCATCTTTTAATCCAGCCAGGGAGGATGTAGACAGGTCAATCCGTTTGATTAGTTTTGGAGTATCGCATGAGAGCAGATTAGATATCTATCTACTGCGCTGGTAGCAATTGAGAGCGTCAACTCATTCATTTCATCACAATTCCGTGACACTCTTTCGCATTGTCTTACCTACTAATATAGCCAGAACCATGGACCAGACTTTTCAGATGGCTGGACTAACACCAGCCCTAACCCTAACCCGGATTACCTGGTTGAGGTTTTCTACAGCTATATATTCTGGTCACGACTTAATGCATAAGTACCGCTGAGTGAGCACAGGATAAGATGCAGCACAGGAACAACCATCCAAGCGATGTTCGGAGAGCGCCGAAGCTTCTGCATGTACAGGGATCCAGTCTTGACTCTCGCGACTTTTGCTTCTTACATCTGCAACTATCCATTCAGGTGCACGACGCTGCATCAGGAAACCACGTCTAAGACCTAGAGCGCATGCTTTAGTAAGGCCGCGCGCGCATGATACTTCCACGTCGAGTGTCGAGAATCCCCTGCACACCGTAGCGATTTGGGAACCTTTCGGGCCCGGATTGTGTCCGCGCGCGGGGACAGAACGGCCGAGCGAGCCAATGTCGCCGTCAGAACAAGATGCTTATGTGAGCTAAGAACGGGTAGACCGCAGTCCCTGAATATGCAAGGGAACTTTGCGGGAACTACTCCGTATCCGGAGCTATTTTTTTTTTGTTTTAGTCCGACCCCAGGGGTGCTGAGACAAGCTTTCGAAGGATCTCTGGTGTGGGGTGAAGGAAAAGGATCACGACTAACTTACCGGGCGTCCCGCTTCGACCCTGATCGCATCTTGCGGAGCTGTTCTCCCGGGGGCGTGAGATGAGAGGCACCAGGCGCAGGGTCCGCAAGGGTCCAAGTAATTCACATATTATCTACTCAGTCTGAAAGATCCAAATCGAACAACCCTATACCGGCTAACGTCTGATGCAGTACCATTCATATATACAAGAGTTCCATGGGCCTCAGTATGCAGAGACTACAAGTTTTATGCTCATTTTGGTACAACACTTGCGAATGGGCCGAAAAGTCTACGCCCTATCATCATCCCATTGGCATCGAGGGCTCCCATTTCTGTCCTGTGACGAGCTGTTAGGTGACCAAACAAACCATGGATACCACCGTACCAACAAGCGCAGCAGAGCCCGTCGCCATCTGCGGCATGGCTCTGCGGCTGCCCGGCGGGATCAACACGCCCTCACAATTCTGGGACTTCATCGTCTCCAAGCAAGACGCCCAAGGTCCCATCCCCGAGTCCCGATTTAATGCGTCCACATACTATTCCAAGGCCGGCAAGCCAGGCTTCGTCAGGACGGACCGTGGCTACTTCCTCGACGAGTCAGTAGACCTGGGGGCCTTGGATACCACACTCTTCACTATGCCCAAGAACGAAGTCGAGCGCGCAGATCCCCAACAACGACTTCTCCTCGAATTGACGCGCGAATGTCTCGAGAGTGCAGGCGAAGTCAATTACCGAGGAAAGCCCATTGGAACATACGTAGGCTCTTTTGGCGAAGATTGGCTCAACCTGATGGGCAAAGACACACAAGTTCCTGGGCTTTACAAGGTGTCCGGAGCGGGGGATTTTCTGCTCTCCAACCGTATCTCGTACGAGTACGATCTCCGCGGCCCGAGTATGACCATTCGGACTGGATGCTCGGCCGCCCTGATCGGACTGCACCAGGCTTGTCTAGCCATCCGGTCCGGTGACTGCGACTCTGCCATTGTCGGCGGGTCTAATCTGCTTATAGCACCAGGCCTGACTGCCGACCTGTCAGAACAGAGAGTGCTCTCACCAAACGGTTCATGCAGATCGTTCGACGCCGATGCGGACGGTTATGCCCGTGGCGACGCCGTCAATGTCGTGTACCTCAAGCGCCTGAGCACCGCCATCCGCGACGGTAACCCCATCAGGGCCGTCATCCGGGGAACATTCAGCAACGCGGACGGCAAGAAAGCCGGACTCACGTTACCCAGCTACGAGGGCCACGAAGCGCTCATCCGACGAACATATGAGATTGCGGGCATCAGCGATGTAAATGCCACAGCCTTTGTCGAATGCCACGGGACAGGAACGCCAATAGGCGACCCGATCGAAACGAGAGCCGTCGCGAGTGTGTTTGGCGGCGAGAAGGGTGTCTACATCGGATCCGTCAAACCAAACGTTGGCCACTCGGAGGGTGCGTCCGGCTTGACAGCGCTGATCAAGATGGTTTTGGCGCTGGAACATGGCGTTATCCCCCCGAACATCAAGTTCGACAAGCCGAATCCCAAGATCCCCTTCGCAGAGAAGAACTTGGTCGTGCCTGTTGAGCCCATGCCCTGGCCGAGCGACCGAATGGAGCGCATATCCGTCAACTCATTCGGTATCGGTGGCGCCAACGCACACGTCGTAGTTGATTCCTTTCGATCCTTCACCGGCACCGTCAGCCAGAACGGCGAGCCGGCGCGCAGCATTGCTGGCGATCCCCAGCTTGTGGTGTTTTCCGCCAACACTGCGGATTCGCTAAAAAGACAGGTGGTCAACAACACCAAATACATTGAACAAAACAGCAACCGCGTGCCGGAAGTTGCATACACATTGGGGGCGCGACGAGATCACCTGCCTCACCGTGCCTTCTCAGTGCTGCATGCGGGAGCGACAACCACAAGCCCGTTCGCTAAGACGCCCGGCGGCACTCCTCCTCGGGTAGTGTTCACATTCACCGGCCAAGGTGCACAATGGCCGCGCATGGGAGCAGAGCTTTTAGCCTCAAACGCCTACTCTACCTTTGCGAAGAGCATCAAACGCATGGACAAGGCTTTGAGCCTCTTGTCCGGCGGACCCTCGTGGTCCATTGCCGACGAGCTGTCGAAAGCGCCGGAAGAGAGCAACGTGAACCAGGCCGCGTACTCGCAGCCGTTGTGCACGGCCGTGCAGATAGCGCTGGTGGACATGTTGACCGAGTACAACGTGCAGCCATACGCAGTCGTTGGCCATTCGTCCGGCGAGTTGGCCGCAGCCTATGCGGCAGGGAGACTGACCAGTCAAGAAGCCATCATTGCTGCGTACTACCGCGGCGTGGTCTCGGAGTCTGTCCAGAGAAAAGGTGCGATGGCGGCGCTCGGCCTGTCGCGTGAGAAGATCGAGCCTCTATTGCTGGACGGGGCTGTTATCGCCTGCGAGAACTCGCCGTCGAACGTGACCATTTCGGGTGATCGGGATCGTGTGGACGACGTGCTGGCCAGAATGAAGACAGAGGATCCCGCTGCGTTTGCCAGAGTGCTGAAGGTCGACAAGGCGTATCATTCTTACCACATGGAGGAGGTGGGCGAGACGTACGAGTCGCTGATCGCGCCGCATTTGGAGGTGAAGATGAATGGCTCTGCTCTTACGAACGGCCATAAAACCAATGGTATGAACGGTACCAATGGAAACAATGGAATCAATGGGACCAAACAACACCACCTCCAACAAGATGATGGCGTTCAAGCTCTTATGGCATCCAGTGTCACTGGTAAGCCGCTGCCAATGTCCGACAAGACAGATGCAAAGTACTGGCGCACCAACCTCGAGTCGCCCGTCTTGTTCCGCAAGGCTGTCGAGAGCATCGTCGGTCATGCAGGCAAGGATAAGGAGGCAGGCGGTCCGCTCGTCTTCCTCGAGCTGGGTCCCCATTCAGCACTCGCAGGTCCTTTGCGTCAGACACTGGCTCAGACGCCCATCAGCAGCTCGCCTTACACAAGCTGCCTGGTCCGCAGCAAGCACGCAACCGAGACGTTCCTCACATCACTGGGCTACCTCTGGCAACAAAACTACCCCATCAACTTTGACAGGCTACTCAACCCGTCAGGATCGCTTCAAGTCGTCCCTGACTTGCCGACGTACCCATGGCAGCACGATCACTCGTACCTACTCAAGTCGCGCCTCATGGACAGGTGGAAGTCCCCGGCCGCCAAGAAGCACGAGCTGCTCGGCGTACGAGTGGCAGAGAGCACCGACACCGAGCCGCTATGGCGAAACGTGCTTCACCTGTCCAGCGTGCCGTGGCTGCGGGACCACAAGGTCAAAGGCGACATCATCTTCCCTTGTGCGGGCTACGTCGGCATGGCAGGCGAAGCTGTGCGGCAGATGGCGGCTGCAGGCGTCGACGATGCCGAGTTTGCAGGCTTCAGCGTCCGAGGGGTCGTCATCGATGCTGCGATGCTTCTACATGAGAACAAATCCACCGAGGTTCTCACGACGCTGACCAGGCATCGACTCACAGATACGCTGGACAGTGAGCGGTGGGAGTTTGTCATCAGTTCGCACAACGGTGCAGCGTGGACTAAACACTGTACCGGGCATGTTTCCGCCATCTCTCGACGACCATCGAGTGGTGATGTTGCCGTCTTGCCAGAGAAACTGCCCCGGCATGTCCATGTCTCCAGGTGGTATATGGATATGGACCGCGTAGGTGGCAACTACGGTCATTTCTTCCAGGGGTTGACTGATATCACCGCCGCTACAACGGACAACAGAGCGCTGGCAACGGCTATCCAGACGACGTGGGACGAGGAGGAGTTCTACGCCGTGCATCCCACTCAGATCGACTCGTTCTTGCAGCTGGTGCAAGCGGCGGCCGTCCGAGGCGTGGGTCACACATTGCGGACGATGGTGGTGCCCACGTACATTGAGCAGATGGACGTGTTTGCCTCGACCTCTGATCCGGGAGCATCGTCGCCGCTGGTGCAGGCCGTGAAATCCACAACAACTCCCCATGGGTCCGTCACTGGTGGCGGTACAGGCCATTTCCCGGCGGGACAACTTGGCCTCGATGTCCGGGGCATCAAGATGAGTCCTCTGGCTGGCGATGTTACGGAAGAAACCCCAAACCCGCATGCCGCAGCGCGCACACACTGGCGTGAGGACGTCGACTTTGCCAGCATGGCTTCCATGGTTCTTCCCAACGAGGATCAGATGGCCTACACAGACGACCTGCGCGAGTTGACGTCGCTGTGCATCCGCGAGTCCCTTCGAGTGCTTAATAGCCAAGAGCGGTCGGTCGATCCACCCGGTCGGCATCTGCAAAGGTTCTTGCAATGGATGCAAGCCCAGCCAGCAGCGTCAACAGAGATGCAGAACGGCCATGGCATAGATCGTATGGGTGCCTTGTTCACCAGACTGCTCGGAACAGATCTAGACTGCTTCGCCGTGGCGCTCAAACAGGTCCTGGACAACATCCTCCCGCTCCTCCGTGGTGAAGTCGAACCACTCGAAGTCCTCATGCAGGATAACATCCTCAGCGGCGTCTACAAAGCCTTGAACTGGAGCAAACGCCCGGCCATATTCCAGGTCCTCGCCCATTCCAACCCACATATGCGCATCCTGGAGATCGGCGCCGGCACAGGCGGGACCACGGAGATCGTCCTCAACGCCATCCACGACTCCGCGGCCCAGCACAGGACGTACGCAAGTTACACCTACACGGACATCTCCGCAGGATTCTTCCAGACGGCCGGAGAGCGCTTTAAAAAGCACGCTTCCACCATGGACTTCCGCGTCCTGGACATCACTCGTGACCCAATCGAGCAAGGATTCGAACCGCACAGCTTCGACCTCATCATCGCTTCGAACGTCCTCCACGCTACACCCTCTTTGAGTTCCACGCTTCGCAACGTCCACACGCTCCTATCCAACGAGGGTCGACTTTATCTCGAGGAGTTGACCACAGAGACAAAAGCATGGAACTACATCATGGGCATCCTACCCGGATGGTGGCTCGGCGAGGCAGAAGGACGCGTGGATGAACCGTACGTCACCCCCGAGCGATGGGACAAGGAACTGAAGATCGCTGGCTTCGAAGGCGTGGATGACTACGTACTCGATTGCCCAGCTGGCAAACACAGTAATGCGTTTATGCTGGCGCGGCCTGCTTACGTGGACACTGGCAAGAAGAAGACCGTGACGATTGTCCTTGACGAGGCGTCGAGGGAGCTGGCCGAGACCATCCTGCAAGAGTACCTTGTTTCGCAAAACTACGAGGTGACGCTGCATGACTTCGACGACAAGGCCGGGCTTCCCTCGATGCAAGGCGGAGGAGATCTGGTCTGCGTAATGGACATGTCGTCGACGCGACGACCGCTCCTGGACGACATCTCCCCCTCGCGACTCCGTTCATTCCAGGACCTAATGTCCGCGGCGTCGAGCTCGAGCACAGGTGCAGGCATCCTCTGGCTCACGCGGCCTTCTCAACTGGAGACCGAGGGCGAGCTGTGCTCGGATCCCCGATGGGGTCTGATCCAAGGCGCGGCACGCGTGATCCGCTCGGAACTTGCTCTCGACCTGGCCACTTGCGAGGTCGAGACTATCGATGAGCAGACTCTGCCCGTAGTTGAGGGCGTGCTTGCAAAGTTCATGCGAAGAAGAGAAAGCCGTGATGACTCCATTGGTCCAGAGTACGAGTTCGCCATCAGTCGCGATGGCAAGGTGTACATCCCCCGGATCTACCCTTTCCACCTCGGCGACGAGCTCAAGAACGTTGCCGCGGCTGCACTGACTGCTGCTGCCGCTGATGATGGTGCAGTTCAGAGCTCCAGGTTAGAGATCGAGAAGCCCGGCCGCTTGAACACGCTGCGGTGGGTGACTCAACCTTTGAGCACACTGACACTCGCCGAGGACGAGCTCCTCATCGAGCCCAAGGCTGTGGGCATGAACTTCAGAGACGTCCTCAGCGTAATGGGCATCATCGAGGTCGATGTCCTGGGCCTTGAGCACGCCGGCGTCGTACGAGCCGTGGGTGGCCCCGGCGGCGATGTGCAAGTCGGGGATCGGGTCATGGTCATGGGCGGCTACGGCTTCTCGACCATCTCCAAGGTGACGCGGGACCAATGCGTTACAATCCCCGATGCACTCAGCTTCACCGACGCAGCGACGATGGGGACCGTGTTCGCGACGGTCATCTACGCTCTTCTTGACGTTGGAAGGCTACGCGCCGGCCAGTCTCTGTTGATTCACTCTGCCTGTGGAGGCGTCGGTCTCGCAGCGCTGCAGATTGCACGTATGGCCGGTATCGAGGAGATCTACTGCACCGTCTCGGTGGAGGCCAAGCGACACCACCTCGAGACGGTATGCGGCATCCCGTCTGATCGTATCTTCAACTCACGCGACGCCTCATTTCTCCCAGAGATCCAGCGCGCTACGCACGGCCGCGGCGTCGACGTTGTTTTGAACTCACTCTCTGGCGAGCTGCTGCACACGTCGTGGGACTGCGTTGCTGAGTTCGGCACCATGATCGAGATCGGGAAGCGGGATCTTATCGGTCATGGAAAACTGGCGCTGCATCCCTTCCTGCTCAACAGGAGCTACCAATGCGTAGACCTCGATCATCTCATGCGGCGCCGGCCGTCTGAGGGCCATCGGCTGCTGAAGCTGGTCGTGCAGTACTACCGGGAGGGCCACATCCAGCCTATCAATCCCGTCACTGTGTACAATGCAGATGATATCGGAGACTGTTTCTTGTACATGCAGAAGGGTCAGCATATTGGCAAGATCGTTGTAAGCATGGAGAGCAATGACGGCAAGGGACCAAAGGCGTCCACTGCAACCAAGCAACACAACTACCGTTTCAATCCAGCTGCATCATACCTCCTCGTTGGCGGCCTGGGTGGTCTCGGTAGAGCCGTGTCCAGCTGGATGGTCGAAAACGGCGCAAGACACCTCATCTACCTATCTCGTTCCGCCGGCGAGACCGAGTCCGACAAGGGTTTCTTCGAGGAACTGCGTAGCCAAGAGTGCACCGTAACGGGGGTCAAAGGAGATGTCACGGAGCTTGCTGACGTCCAAAGAGCCGTCACAGAAGCAGCCTCAGTTAGCGTACCACTAAAGGGCGTGATCAACATGTCCATGGTCCTCCGCGACCACAACTTCGGCACGATGCCCCACGAAGCCTGGACGGAAGCAGTGGCACCCAAAGTCCGTGGAACGCTCAACCTTCACGAAGCCACCAGCTCGCTCCCACTGGACTTCTTCCTCCTCTTCAGCTCCGCATCCGGAACATTCGGTCAGCGAGGGCAGGCCAACTACGCAGCGGCCAACACGTTCCTTGACGCGTTTGTCAGACACCGCCACCGCCAGAACCTGCCTGCGCAGTCCATCAACATCGGCATCATGCTGGATCACGGATACGTCGCTGATAACGCGGCGCTGCGCGAACGGCTGCTCGCCCGAGGAAACTACGGAATCCGCATAACTCAGCTCCTTGACGCTCTCTCCGCCGTCCTGAGTGCTCCGCCATCATCGTCGTCGCCCTCATCAACAAGCCAACTCATCCTCGGCGCAGGGTCCACCTTGCCGCTCTCCGATCCTACGAACCGCGTCATGTTCAAGACTGACCGACGCATGGCGAGTTACTGGAACGACGAGAACGATGCCAGTGGCAATGCGACCAAGACTGGGGGCTCAGCACATGGTAGCAAACTCGCTGCCTTCATCGCGCAGGCCACCACGTACGGCGACCTCTCGGCCCTCAATGGCCCCGACGCACCCGCATTCGTGGCCCACCAGATTGGCGCACAGCTACTGACCCTTCTTCTGCGGCCCATGGACGATGACAGCGTGATTGATGTCTCGAGGTCGCCGCAGGAGCTGGGACTGGATAGTCTGGTGGCGATCGAGCTGAGAGCGTGGTGGAAGGCGACCTTGCAGTTCGATGTGAGTGTACTAGAGATGCTGGGTATGCCAAGTCTGATGGCGATGGGCCAGCGGGCTGTGGAGGGGTTGAAGGCGAGAGTGGAGGCTGAGGGCGATGTTGCAGATGGAACGGAGGGGACGGTGAATGGTGTCGATCCCAGGATTGAGCTGTTGAAGATGCCTTGAGTGGTGTTGGGCGGATGAAGAATAGGTATAACCGATGAGCAACTGGTGCAATGTATGCATAATTTAAACGTGCGCATATCCTTAGAACACTTATATATACCGCGTCATTTCTGCTTTTCTTATTAATAAAATGGCTTTGAAGTAGTGGTTAGCAGTCAAAAGTACACTCATGTAATTTTCAAGGAAATCAGTCGGGAGGAATGTGGACATTTCATCATCAACCTGGAGTGTGAACGGCTGACCACGAACGAGGCTTCACATTAGCATCGCCCGCCACGTTGCTTGCTTGCCTGCTTGCTTGCAAGATCTGAGAAGACCCAGGGTTACGCTTTGCGCATCACTTTTCCCACTTTTCATGTCGCAAAGGGCCCGACTTCCAGTGTTCAGTCGCTGTGACTACTGACGCAAGCGACGACATAAGCTATGCAATGGTTCCAGGCGGTTTCGCTGAGACAGGAACCCGGAATCGCGAATTTGGCGAAACTGCAAACTCGGATGGAGTGCATGGTGGTGGAACCGGAAATTCGCGTGGATCGAGTGCTTCCGACGCGCACATTGGCCGTTTGAAGCCAGACGGACGTAGGGCAAGCAGGGTGACGCTGGCTGTGGTCACGAGGAATAGGCAGCACTTTTATTGTCAAGGAAGAGGAAACGGCAATGCAATCTATTGAAGCGGAACTACTTCTATACCTACTCCACATCTACTTGCTTGATATGCAATATCTCTTGACTATACATTAATGTAACACGTGACCGGATGGAAGCATTTTGTGATTCTTACTATAAAGTATGTCTCAGCGAAAAACCATATTAGATAAAAAATCCATTAAAAAGGTCAAAAACTAATTTAGGTTCTTATTAATAAATAGCCAAACTAGTACACGGCCCGCTCCTAGCGCCATCTGATAATGATTATAGATCACAAGATGGGGTTATAACTACAACGAAGTACGTAAAGACTATGAAGTTAAATTCTCTAGGTCTTCTCGAGACGATGTGATGAATCTAATTTAGGTATAGATAGACGTTGCAATTTATCAAAGGGCCTACAAACCATGCTACTGGACTGAAAAAGGTGGAGCACTTGTGTGTCACAAAGGGCCTTTTGTGGGGTCATCCAGCAAGGGCGGTTCTCTTTGACTGCCCCTCCTTAAAGGAAAAGGTCACCCTTTTGCACCCTACGGGAGCATTTTCCTTTCCCATTTTCCTTTGTCTTCTTTTTTTCCGATGAGTAGGTTGTTGAAGTTATTTTAGTATTGTTGTATAGTTGAATAGTTAGACTGGCCGTCTTATCCATTTTATTGAGTTCCTGCGGTCCGATTCTGACACTCTCGAAACAGTACTGTAGCGTCTATTTCTGGACGTTGTAAGGAAGGTCAACATTTGGAGGTAATAAAGGTTGATGCCAATCTGCTGTGAAGTCACACTACGCTGTTTTAATGCATGTAAGCTGTCAGCAAGGTGTATAAAGATACTGCGCCAATAGTGATGAATTACTGTGTAAGCAATACGCCCCTGTCAAAAACGTCCGTGCGGTATAAACCAAAGAGTCTCAAAAAGGGACAACCGATTTCGATCTTTACTGTATAGTAGAAGAAGAGGACAGTAACGAACGAAACTACTGCATTTTTAACCGCACCCAAGGGAATAAGAAAACTGCTGTCGTTGGTTCGACCAAGAAGTATGTGTGGAGGTTGGTTAGCCTGTCGTCATGGCGGATCTAATGGGGGCTGAGATCATAGTAGAGCAGGACGCCCCTTTTTCAACGCCAAAGTGCCTAAGTTAAGTAGTAAAGCCTATAAGTAAAGTCCAAGATACCATATAATAATTAGAAGATATAGCTATAGAAATGTAATAAAATAC
>JABCJY010001387.1:0-12299 GCA_013184415.1 Fusarium concolor
GGGGGGGGGGGGAGTGGGTGTCTCAAATCCAGATATGCCGAACTCGACAAGCAAAATGAGTTCACCCTCTATGGCAGTGCCTTTGGTTTAGATCGCGCAATGCACTTGTTTCCCGACCACGAACACAGCCGCTCAAACAAGCCTCTCCATTCCGATTTGTATGCTTTACTGGATAAAAAGTTTTCGGTCCTCATTTTCGACGAGGCTCACGACAGTAGGAACGAAAAGTCCCAGCTTTTTGCTGCAGTTCGCTCCTTACAGTATCACTATGCGTTCCTCCTAACAGCAACACCGGTATACAATTCCTGGAATGACTTGGGTGGAATAATCCCAATTCTGCCTGGGTCGCCGTTCGAGTCTGCAGAACATTTCAGGCGCGTCTTCTCTACGCAGCCCCTAGAGAATAACGAAATTGGCCGCAAGGGTCCCGTTGGGCCGCTTTATGAAATTCTGGTCAATCTCTTACAGGGGTTAGTCTTAGCACGCCACAAGTCGGTTCTAAACTTGAAAAAGCTTTGCAAACATTTCAAGACAGTTGAAGCCAAACTTCCAAGGGTGGTAGATCTTACCATCATGGCCATGAGACAAGAAGGAGAGAGACTCATTTGGGGTCAAGACAGACTCGCTCAAAGCCACCCAGGGCGAGAGGCCCAAGTCCAAAGTGGACTCATGCATATATCCAAGGCCCAACAACTCGCAAGTCATCCAATCCTTATCACCGATATCACTGATAACGAAGGGAAGCGTCTGACGACTGATGCATTCACCGATGTGGATCGTGTATTCCAGAGATATCTTGCTGGGTGGCTTGCCAGAACCTACCACGCGAACAAGATGAAAGCTGCAATGCCAAAGTCCCTTGACACGGGTAACCAGGAGAACAACCATGAGAACAACCAATCCCTTTGGAGGAACGAGCAAACCTAGGTAGATTTCTACGATTGGGCTACAAATCATCCCCAGTGGGGAACCGCGGATGTTGAAACCATTAAATTGAGCACTGAGGACAAGTTATTTCTGTGGGCTCAAGCACTGTCTGGTGAGCAGCTCGCAGTGACGCGTAATGCAGAGTCCGCGGAAAGCAAGGAAGAAAGGCAGGCGTGGGTGTCTCGGTCCATTGAGGATCTTTCGAACGACGAATACGACAAGTTCAAGAGCTATTGTCGAAATATTCCAGCCTTTTTATTCCTTCCAGACGTGCTTCTTTCTCACAAAAGGAGCCCTATCGTAGAGGCCGGTAATGGTGAGAAAAGCATCCAACGCCCCATGGCGAGAGCAGCTAGAAGCCATGGGGTTATGCCAGAGCTCACAGGAGAAGAGCTGCAATTTGCCCAAGAATCAGTCTACAAGGACGAAGGTTTCAATTATGCGGATGATGAGGGAGATGCCGACTACGATCCTAACCGAGAACGACGGCGCAAGAATGGTAAGCAGAAGGGCAAGAAGGGTAAGGAGAAGGACAAGAACGATGGTGCACAGTTCGACATCGAAGCCTTAAAGGCTTGAAAGAAGACTCTGAAGGAAATGCCCATCCAAGAACTTCTATCTGCAAAAATCGAAGCAATACTTGAGTTGATCCGAGAACTGCGCTCCAAGCATCCGGACGAGAAGATAATCATAGCATCGGCATCAGTCAAATTCCTCAGCATACTCCAGTAGTGTCTGAACCGCGAGTTACCTAGCCTCAAGACAGCTGAATACAACGGAACTATCAAGACTCCCGAGGAAAAGAAGAGAATTGTCGATGACTTCAATTCTCTTGCCGACGATACCGCATTTGCACTTTGGCTCAGTGCTATGAGTGGTGGCACTGGCCTGAACCTTCCAGGAGGTTCACGTGTCATTATTGTAGAGCTTTTCTGGACAAAGGGGCTTGAATTACAAGTCATTAGTCGCGCTTACCGATTGGGACAGAAAAGACAAGTTCACGTATATCATATACTGATGGATTCTGAAGTGGACTTGCTGATTCAACTCCTTAGGGAGAAGAAGTTGGCATGGGGAGATCCCCTAGATAAGTCAACTCGGCGTACCGATTATGCCGAAGTCATTACTCCTCACCTCCCGACACGCGAACAGCTTCTCACTGAGCTCAAAAGATATGACATTCTATTCAAGCTTTTCAAGGGGCAGGCGGCATTTGACAAGAACAAGAACAAGA
Organism: Fusarium concolor; assembly: GCA_013184415.1. Classification (NCBI taxonomy): domain Eukaryota; kingdom Fungi; phylum Ascomycota; class Sordariomycetes; order Hypocreales; family Nectriaceae; genus Fusarium; species Fusarium concolor. The sequence goes on from JABCJY010001387.1 coordinate 2,162, forward strand.
ACAAGAACAAGAGCAAGAAGGATAAGGAGAAGAACACAGCTGATCTTACCGGTACGACCGATCAGGAACTCTGGGAGAAGAACTCAGATGTTGTCGATGAAGATGGTATATTCAGATCGCGTTATACTCTCGATGACGATGGTAGATGGATGGTGGACCCAAATTGCCCAAGCACGGATGACGAGGACACGGATTGCTCAGACAAGGATGATTCACAGGATTCAGGAAATGAAGGCGATGATTCTGCTGAAGCGAAGGGGTCAGAGGACTTGGACTGGAAGGAATGGGAGGAATGAGCAATCAAGATCGAGAAGCATGCCGCTGAGCTCGATCAATGGTATGTATATTGAGAGAGATGTGATTACTCAAGCTCATACTCGGCTTTGGAATCCACATGGTACATACTAGCTTTCGGGCGCGTTTGGGGTTAATCGCTTTGCTTCGTTGGGACGTTTGAAATTGGGATATAGCTGAGTGTGTAAATATCAATTGCTCTATCAACACATTGAACTTGGCTCATGGTCATATCTTCTTCTATCATAAAGTCACATGAGAACTGTTCGGCACAGAGGAGTGAAAGGCATACCAACTATAGCGTTTCCCTGGTTTAAATTATCTTATACTGCTGCCAGTGTTTGACAGTGATTCACTGCCTAGCACCTCAACTGGCATAAAAATTCATCTCCCTCTCTCATTTCCTTTCAACTCCTTCAACCGCTTCCATCATAATTGATTGCCTTCCCAATTCTGTGAGTGCATGAACCCAAAACTACCACATTTTCCGTCTTTTCCCTGTATCAAGAGATTACCGAAAACCTACCACCTAGGCATTTGTCCCTTGTCGGCTTACCACGAACCCACTGCCTGTAAGAACATCCCTCTCACGTCTTCGGTACTCAGCCCTCTCATCTAACCCCGATGTGGTGTTTTATCCTGCAGGCCACCGCGTGTCGAAACATCCGGCCTCATGCCATTCCGGGGCAACCTGGAGAAAGAGGGGCCGCCCACCACACGCGGTCTACCGAGTACAGTCTACGATTTCACCAGAATGTCTGCAGAGGAACGACGAGATCTCCAGGAACGAACTGGAATGGGATACTATGAGCTATGGCGTAAGGTAGAGCTACGCAAGGAAGCGCAACAAAAGCATGCTACACTGGGAGATAGCCTACAACTTGACACAGAGTGTAGCGAGAAAGCTTGTGAGAATGATGAAGACGAGATCAATAACTCAGATAACGACTTAGAGAGCGACTCTAACAACGGTTCTGTGTATTTGGACAATGTAACTGACGAATGCGAAAATGAGCCAAGCAGCATCGCTGAGATTCCCAGTTCAGCAATACGATTTACACACCGACAAAGAGAGACCAACAATACGCCCAGCCGTGGCCGCGCCTCTGTTCATCTCCAAGTTAATTTCCAGAGCCACGGAAAGCTGCTGGAATCTCAAGCGCAGAAGATATCCGACCTCGAAAGGGACAGCAGGGACAGAGAGTCCGAGTTGTCGACAGCTAAAAGAAAGTTGGGTGATGCCGAACACCAGCTGAAACAGCTGGAAGAGTCTAATGAGAGACTGGAGCAAAAGGTTGACGAACAGGATAAAGCCATGGCAGGCTATATCCCAAGATCTGAACTGCGTCAAGTTATTGAGTCAGTTTTCACATGCGCCGCCCAAAGTTCCACTATCAACGACAAAATCAAGGAGACCCTTAGTGCTGAGATCAAAGCAGAGGTGGCACGTCGTGTGGCCGCCCACTCTCAGCCTCAAGCAAAGAAAGCCGCTGATGGTCAGAATCATGGAGAGACTGGTAGCTCCAAGGCTATACACATTTCGCATCAAGCAGGGGCGACTGCTGATGCTCAGAACCACGAAAACACTGGCAGCTCCAAGACTGCTCAGCTTCAAGCCAAGAAAGCTGCTGCTGCTCAGAATCATGGAGAAACTGGCAGTTTATAGAGGCAAAACAAGAGCAATCTCCCAGCCCTATGCCTCGTGCCTCAAAGATTCGTACCTCGCAACTCAGATTATCAGCCACTCCAGAGTCTCATGCCTCTAATCGTACAACCCTTTTCAGCCAGCCGCCAGTATCGCCGCCTGCTGTGCCCTCATTTGGTCAATCTGGCCGGCGGAGGGGGTAGAGGCAGCGTGTACAAGAAACGCCCCAGAGGCAGACAGACTGGGGGTGATTCTAAGAGGGTAAAGACAGACGAACACTCTTCTACTTAGGGTACAAATCAAGGCAGAAAAGAAAGCTCAAGTCTTGCAGGAAGCCATCTTGCAATGTCTCAAGTTGTGGCGCATCGGGTTCCTGCGGCAGCGAGGAAGCTGCATTACTAGAGTGTCTAAGCAGTCATCGTCTTACGACAACGACAAGAGACAACAAGGATACATCATGTATGCCCATGCGACGAAGCATTGCATCTCCTCAGAAAATTGTTGGTCGGGAGACGAGGCTCTTACAGTAGCGTATATGTATGTTTTTCTGTGCTTTTGTTGGGTTTCTCGCGCCGTTGCCACTCCCGTCTCGCGTGGCCGGACCAGATCCGCGTGGTCAACGGCGGAACGGATTGATGGGTGGAGATTATCGGGGCTTGGCGCGAGGGAGAAAGAGTGGAAAAAGCCAGTATTTATTTCTGTCTTTGACCTTTCTGGAAGTCTTTGCATGAAGCAAGGGAGGAAGATGAAGGATTTTCTTCCGCTCAGAAACATGAGGGTTTTGTTGAGACTCGGGAAAGCCGCATCTATTGACAAAATTGGAGATATCTGAAATTTGTCTTGCTCCAATCAATGGTGACAGTCTCTTACATGTTTTTCAACCAACTTCCTTGGTTCCCTTACCAATTCCGACTGTAAAATTACGTGTCTGATATAAGGCCGCATGGGCACATATGTATGCAGCTGTCAGGACAGGGTTACTGTACTATATGTGTCATTTCCTAGGCTTCCATCAATCTGGCATTTCCTGTCCCTCGGGACTGTCATTGCTACCCTGGATCGTTCCCAAGATCCAGCACATGGTTCTGCGTTGGGTAGGCATTCCATACCCAGTCGATTACAAAGTCTTCGCCAATCAAAGAAAAGGATGTATGAAATGTAGTGGTGAAACGAAATAAGCCAAAGTCACACCAAGATGGTTCGCGGTTGCTGTCACTCCCACAGGTTGCCGTAGGCCGCTGATGAAGCGGTTTCATCAAGGTGGCCACAGACCTGATACAGCACAACGGAAACTGAGATATTCAGCCAAGGCGAAGCTTCACCACCGGCGAGCAGTTCTCACTATGCGCTTTGTGAAATATCTTGTATAATCAGATTGTTGGCCTTCAGAACCTTTCATGATAGGTCGAATACAGTAACACTGTTGCCCTTGGACAACCAGTTCGCATGGCTTGTGTATTGATTAAAGGTTTCAGAAACCAACTGACTTGCCTATGCCTCCCTTTATACAGCCGTTTGGGACATTTTCAAGTGAGATAGAGTACATTTGAACAGAATTTCGTTTGCCTGATGCGTAGGGCGCACCGCTTCCGAGTCTTACAACAGGCAGTGGCGAGCCTCCAAGAGGTCTGACAAGCGGCACACAACCTACGGCATAGAGTATGACAGAGAATTACTAGTAATGTCAAGGGAACGATAATCGTTGTGCAAACCCATTATCAGGACGTCTAGGTTCAATGTCCAAGGCACTAGGCACAATATCAGAGGTAAGGGCTGGCAATAAGGGATTACAAGACCCTGACTATGAAGGGAGTTTCGGATGTTGTGCATAAAATGCCACCTTGTTGCCACTCATGGCCCATCCAGGTGTTCGCCCAATCCCGTGAAACCTAGAAATTTGAGTGAGACATGACGCATCTTTTTCAAGAAGCTGGCTGACAACCTGTGTTTGTGAGCGACTCAGGCTCGTATGACCAAAAAGCAAGGGGTAGTCTTGTCACTGAGGCTGGATGTCATTGGCGGGGTAAGCACGACTCGGACCCGGTCATCGAGACCTTTTGATTGACGGAGACGAGTCCCGAAAAAGCCTAGCAGAGACACTGACCAAGGCAGAGCAAGTGAGATCTGATGAGAGATCTATAACAGCCACGGGAAAACCATGACCTTCTAGCACAACTATCGGGTAGTCAGGTATCATTTGCAATTGCTATTCCCATTGCTCGAGGGACGAGGAAACAGTTACATAGTAGTTCTTAGCTTTCTCAAATAAAATAGCTTCTGATTGGCCGACTACCATCAAACTCGAAGCTGGCCCAGGACAGCCATAAACGTTAAATCATGTAAACTTGGGTAACCCCTGATGAGAGATGAGAGCTGGTATCATGTGACTTCCATCTGTTCAACTGAGAACATCGTGTCGTAAATCATAACGTTGACAGCTGCAGGCCTCTAAGCCGCTGGCTGCTGACAACAAGGATATCAGAAGCTAGGAACAAGCATCTTTCTTCTTCGAGGGGTCAAGGGTAGGGTAGCATGCTTTGTTGATCCGAGGTGCACGGCCTAACAACCATGGCAAGCGGGGGAATCCCATGCACTCCGCCACGACGTAGGGCCAATGATCAGAGATGTGAGAGACAAAAGAAGCAATATGGTCCCCACCTCCCAGGGTCCCTATGAACAAAGAGACAAGGGCTCGCTGAAAGCTCTCATCATGTATTTGAACTTGACCCAACAAGTGCTTTGCAATTGAAGGAACATCCGCAGCATAACTATAGGGCAGAGATGACCTACTGTCTCCAGAAGATTGGTCCTACTGTTAGACCGGGCTTGTGTTTCGGACCAACTTCAGCTTCAAAGTTGCAACAATAGGCCATTTCATTCTCCAAATGATGAGGCACGTCTTGCTGGGCCCGCGTGTGGCATCGCCAAGTTTCTCTCAGAGGGAAAAATATTTTACCGTCGTCGATCAGATATTGCCCGTCCGTTCAGTAGTATCAGGAAGAAGGAAGAGGTTTGGGGAGCGGAGCTTAATATGCTAAAGCGTCGCCCCCGGCTCTCCACCAGAAGCTGAGGATCATCCGAGACACGGACCGAATATGTGCCTATGCGTAATCATGGCCTCGGAAAACTCGTGGGATAATACCAAGCTTACAAGCATCCATCTGTCTGTATGCCTGTAACTGGGCTCATGCAGCAGGATTAAATATAAACAGGATAAGCCTCGAGGTAGTAATTAAAGGACTTAATTTTCACGATAGTGATATTCAAAGATTAGCAAAAGGCCCTAGTTACGAGGCGTCAGTCAATTCTCGGCAGCAGTTTCTTATTGAGTTGTTACTCGAGACTCGGCACTCCGTAATGGGTCACAGTGTATGCAAGGAATTGATGATAACTCTCTGTCTGACTACACATATCATGACGCCTGCCCCAAGCCAAGGGTTCACGATGGTGCGTTTTAAGTAATAAGAAATGTCTCGCTCATGGTGTCGCACGTTATACGTTATAGCAACGCAATCGTCCAGGCTATGAAGGGTCCAACTGGGTCCTGAAGCGGCACGCGACGCCCTGGACAAATATTCAGAGTTGTTCGCACCCAATACGATAAGAAGCAACCTACCATCTCATGTGCCGGAACTTAAGTTTCCCTTGATAGAACTGATCTGCTCATGCGGATAACCCTAGCGGTTTGAACCTTCCCTTGATATACAAAGGTCCAGCTCGACAGGCCCATGCCTTTCAGCTACTTCGTTCCAGAGAACGAGCAAGGCAAGCTGCGGGTAGTCTCATCGGAGAGATATGCCAGATGCCAGTGGAAATTTGTTTATCGCTGAAGAAGAAGAGGCTGACATGTTATTTGCGAAACCGGAATGCCAGGCATATTACCTGGCTAGCCGAAGCTTTATCAGAATTTGTGTCTGGCATGTGAGTAGCAACCACGCTAGGATGAGCAGCACGGTTCACTTTGACGGGGAGAAAAAGTAAGCTGTCCACCGTTGGCCTAGGGTATTGTGCCGCATCGTGGGGGAAACAAGCCGTGGTCTCGTCCCTTGGGGAGAGATCAAGGAGCCGCGCTCCCTGCAGTGACTAAAATGATAACCCATGTTAGTTAACACTGGTAGCGGCATCGCTATTCCGTAACACGTCCTAACACCATAACTTCAGACCCCTTTGACGGAAGAGTCATTCAGATGGGTGGTGACATCGGTAGCAGAGCAGATGATTTGTTGAATATGTAGGCAAAGTGAGCAAGGCGATGCCGTGTCAAGACGGTCGAGTCGCAAAAGGGCAGGGGTAGGAAGGGGCTCGGGTTAGATATTGAAGACAGGGAGTCAATGACACTAAGGGGTCCTCGAGTATCGACATTTTTACTCATACTAAATTTGAATCCTTCCACTTCTCATGAGCTAGGTGATTTCGAATAAACAGGTCCGGAGCATTTGAAGCTGGATGGAGTGTAGCTATCCTACGGGCACTCGGACAAGCATGTCTCTCGCAAATGTTTTCTGCTGCGCGTGTGCCCGTTTCTCATCTCCAAAGAAAAAGAAAACACAATCAACTCTCAACGGATGCATCCACAGGCGTTATTGACGAGTTCCAGGCAGGACTAGCATAGGTTCGTAAGGGTGCTGGGATGCTGGAGTCAAAGGGAGTTCGCGGCACTAGGGAGAATCTAGTGGGAGTGCAGGGAGCGCGGGGCGTCAGCTATGGGTGTGCTGAGTTGCTCTAAGTGGGGACTCGCAAGGGCTCTGGTATCCCTATCCCTGTTCCCGCAGCAGCCACAAACGTTTTACCCTCCAACGTCCTACCGTTGGAGGTCGGCATTCCTTACTGAGTGATGCTTAAAGTCTCCCTTAGGCCCGGACTGTTTGCTTCGATGAACGACGGTAGAAGGACGGGTTTCTGTTGTTTAACACTATTAAAATTACAACATACCTAACTCCCTTTATTTACCTATTCATTTCATTTCTAAACTTCTACGCAGTTGCATTGTAGCAGAAGTGGTAGTAGGAGAGAACTTCGGTTCGCAGTGGTTCTTGCCTTGTGCAACCCAAACACCAACCTCAGGTTCCTTCCCTCTCTTCTCTCGCTTCGTTGCACCTGCCGTGTAACCTTTCTCGCATCTCACTGCTACACTTCTTTTCCCCCACACCTCGCACGAAATCATCTTATTTCTCTTTTTATCATTCACAGCTTGCAATATCAACATTGAGATCGCTTGTTACAAGGGCGAGAGCACAGTTTCACTGCTGCGAAAGCCCCAGGGCTTGTCACAGTTGCAGACACACAGAGCAACAAAAGCGGACGTAGGATATCGCAACAGCAAATTGGAGGTCTTGTCAAGTCCACGCTTCATACTCGCGAAACACATCAAATTCGAATCCAATTATCCCTCGACAAGCAAACAAGCTCAAAACGCCTTACCAGGGAGCAGGCAGGTCTGCACTGGGATTTCAAGTCGTTGCATCCGCCCTTGTGGCCATGAACTATTCAGCTTCCTTCTTTCTCCTTTCCACTGTTTGATACAGTCATACCTGAATCAGTCTCGAATACATCGCGCCATTCAGCTTCAATTCCAGTCTGGACTGTTTTGCCTTGATCACACAAAACACCAAATTTCCACCACGAGTGGCTCTGATTCACCCCAAAGGTTACCTTGGCTCACATTTCGCCTCTTCCTTTCCTCCATTGATAGACCATCACCACGTCAGATCAGGTACGCTACAATTCAATTCTCTTCTTCTCGTGCACCTCCAAGCACGAGGTAAGGTCTGGGTTCTCGTTCACTTCGCTAACACCACTTGACCCAGGCATCCTGCGCAACCTTGACCTCACCTTTTCATTGACCAAGGTTCAATATGGCCAACGGTTTCGGGAGCCTCGAGCGCTTCTTTGCCAAGAAGAAGACTCCAGTTGCCTCTACCGATTCAGTTGACACTGCCTCAACCCTTCCCATAACACCTCAGTTTCCTTCACCTTCATTCATCCGCCCCAAAACGAGTCGTATGGCTGCACGAGAAGAAGTGAGGAAACAGCTTGCAATTCGAGTCCCTTCTTTACCGGCTCCTCTTTCTCCCCAGCGAATGGACTCGATAACCATCCAAAGCCCTGCTCGATCATCAAACTCTCACCAGTTACAGTATTCTCCTCTCAAGGCTTCTTTCATGCCTGCACAAGCCGAGTCATTCTTAGACGACTTCGATGTTTATCAATTCCCTCGACCTCCAACCCGCCACGGAGAGAATTCTGCTTCGTCTTCTACTTGTGACCCAAAATCGTCTATGGAAGCCCCTAGTGAGCGTAGTCTTCCATTGCGGCACCCAAGGAAGCCTGCAGCCAAGACATCGCGCCTCGATACCCCTCCCTCGTCAGATTTGGAAGATGAAGCTGTCCGTGACCCTCAATACTTCCGTGATAAAAAGCTTCCAGCATTACCTCCAACGAAACCTCCGACTCCCGACTCCTCACCGGAGCTTCGTCCAGTTCACATTGCTCAACTAAGAGCTCCCAAGTCCATTGACTTTCTGAACAGGGCTGTCGGTGGAGACATCCTTCGACATTTTGCCAAAGCTCGGGATCGGCGACCACTCCGAAGAGCTGTCAGCCAAGCTAGCCTGGAACGCTCAACAAACAGGCTTTCAGTCAGTAGCTCTACACTTCGAGAGCCTGATTTTAACGAGTTTTTCAACCTCAGCGATGATGATATTGCTGAATCGGCCCCTTCAGATGCAGTGGATACGGTTGAGACGTCGACTTACGCCACAGCTCCTTCTGCTCCCGATTCTCCTCGTTCTTCTCTATTAACACTCACCCCTCCTTATGCTAGTAAGCCTGCCACTGCTGCTGCTTTTGAGGCGGCTAGGATTGCCAACCGCTACAACTTCGATCTCGTTTATGTGGTCAACTTATGGAATGACCATGCGCGAACTCAGTCTGACTCTCCCGCCAGCTTGAACTCGCCAAGCAAGAAGGTCGGACCCTTGTCTGGTCGCCTCCTCGCTGCTTACGGATTGGAAAATGTCAACTTGCCTTTCCAAATCTCAACGACGGCTCACAGCAAGATCCTGAGAACTCCAGGATGGATAGAGTATCGAGCAAAGGAGGTTCGCAGCGACGAATTTGCCCGAGGTTATGCTTGTGCATTCTATACCGGCGAGTGCTCGCGAGGGAGTTCAATCATCTCAAGAAACTCGGTCTCTTCAGCCTCTCCAGCATCTTCCGTACAGTCTACGAACACCGACCGCGGAATCATCTTCGCTGCGTATCGAAAACCACGAGCCGATGGAAGCTTGGTTGGAGTTTCTTCTGGTCCAGCCGATCTTGTCAACGTTCACAAGGATGCAGAGGCGTTGGTGGAAATGCTCGTCGATATTCACGTAGCAAACCGACTACGTGAACCCCAGTCACGCTGCTATCAATCAGAAGAGACAGGCCCCATGCCCTCACAGCGATTTGGGCGTCCGAAGGGCCAATAGTCGACCACATCCTTACCAAACGCCCTCACAACGCACCATGTTTATTCGATACCGTTTTCTTTGTCTTTTATGCGAGCAGGTTATGCTTCGCCACGATACGACTATGGATTTTGCTTTTATTTGTTTGATTCAAGATACCACAACGGGCGGTCACCTATCGGGTTTTCTTTATACGTTACGTTACGGTCATAAATGGGCGTCACGGTTGTTTTTGCCAGGCCGTGTTTGTACGCCGGCACAAGTTTGAGGAAAACGATTACGGAACTCCATGAAAGACGTGTTTATGCGCCTCAAATAAGGATTAGTGATAGTTTGTCATTTATAAGCCATAGATAGGCAATGTGTGGACGAACTATGGTTGATGCTTGATGCATCAAGGTCGGGAACGCTGAATGAGCCCATGTTAAATCGATCATGCCTCACTACGATAATGCAAATGATCAAAATTTTTACTAGTTGCCTCTTTTTATCGTGTAATGTGTAATTGCTAGTATCGAAGATTTGGCATACAAAGATGCTTGCCTTTCCAAACAGACCATGTGTTTCATGCCTGTTGTGAGGACTCCTACACATCACCCCTTTTGACCAATCTGATTTTACAATCAAGACAAACAATATTTTTCAAAGCGCTATTTCGGCCGTCCTCTTAGCATTGATGTGCCCCTCATGTTTCCCATATTTGCTAGTGCATGGAAAGCATTTGGAAATCATAATGGCATATTAAAGA